>MPDP01000172.1:0-42517 GCA_030869315.1 Colletotrichum cuscutae
CCGGTCGATTATTTAAGTAGAAAATATTAATAATAATTTCCTAATTAAAATTAAGCTTATTACGTAATTTAAATTTAAATCTGCGTAGGCTCTGCGCATTTATTTAGTATTAGTAATATACTTTTATGGGGCGGTACCTAACGGAGTATACTTGTTTACCGTTCTTACCGTAAGGTGAGCCCTGAGGCAAAGTATTACGGTAAAGGTACGGAATAGAAAAGGTACATCGAGGGTGGGAGAGAAGAAGGTGCAAAGGTGAGGTGGGAGAGATTGTGTGACGCTAGGCCGAGATGAGACAAAAGCAGTGAGCATCGTATCCAGCAGGCGGGAGCCAAGGTGCCTTTTCCATTTTTAATTTACATGTCACGACTTCCCTAAGTTCCCTCGCCGTGTCAAGTTTCGCTGTTGCTCCTCCTTCTTATTACTATTACTTGCCTCCTCTTAGTAGCCCAGAGCCTGTCTGTCGCACCTGGTCTCGTTTCTCTTTTCTCTCCACGAATCCGTCTGGAGACCTCTCTCATTGTTTGCAGTCTGCAACACTCGCTCGACAGAGTCGCGCCTGTATTGTTCGTCTGTGTAAAAGGAAGAAAAGCACCGTACACACAAACACACACAGCACCCTCCTCCAACCACTTCACACACACCTCGTTCCTCTTTTCGTTTCTCGTCGCTCTCTCAAAACCATATCCACAAATCCACAGAAGAATTGTTTCCTTTTTGGACCCTTCTTAGTGTCTCAATTCTCTTTTTCTTGCCTTGCCTTGGCTCACCACAAATACCCACATTCATCTTCTCGACGCTCTCTTGGATTTCGTCCCACCTTTTAGACTAAAGGCCCGACCAAACGAAGAATAACGACTTCACCAAATACTTCTACGACTACAAACGTCTAATACCCGACGCCTACCAGCCCAACACTACTACCTGGAAATAATCCTGCCAGTATTGCAGCCATGCTTGTAAGTCGTAGCCCTTTTTATTCTTCTATCCCTCCTCCACGCCGCTTCCATTGGATCGTTTGGTCCAATCGACCGTTTCGACCGTTGTACCAATCCATCGCGCGGCGTCGATCAGGGCGCAAGAGACAAGCCAAGTTCCTCTCCTGTTGGTTCATGTGGAGAGACATCCCCATGAGCCATCATCGGAATCCTGTACATTGGCGACGCCACATTCTGTCGATCCCCCTCCCCCTCATGTTCCTTCTCTGTCCCTTCCCCAAGACATGCTGCAACACCAACATCACCGTGTAACTTTAATCTAATTTGGCGCCAATCTGCAGGTCCAAACTGCACTCGTCGCATTGAGTGCGACTCTGGCTGCCGCTGTCAAGCCTCTCACCGTCAAGGGCAATGCCTTCGTCACTGAGGGCGGCGAAAAGTTCCAGATCGTTGGTGTCGACTACCAGATTGGCGGCAGCGCCGGCTACGACCCTTCTCACGGTCGCGACCCCCTCAGCGATGGTGACATTTGCCTGCGCGATGCTGCCCTTCTCCAGCGCCTGGGCGCCAACGCCATCCGCGTCTACAACCTGGACCCCAACTTGAACCATGATGCTTGCGCTTCCGTCTTTAACGCAGCTGGCATGTATATGATTCTCGACGTCAACTCTCCCCTCGTCGGCGAGAGTATCACGAGTTTCGAGCCCTGGACCAGCTACTACGCTGCCTACCTCAACCGCACCTTCGCCATCGTCGAGGCTTTCAAGAGCTACCCCAACACCCTCGCCTTCTTCTCCGGCAATGAGGTCATGAATAACGTTCAGACGGCCGAGTTCGTTCCCCAGTACCTCCGCGCCGTCACCCGCGACTTGAAGAACTACATCGCCAAGCACTCCGACCGCGCCATCCCCGTCGGTTACTCCGCTGCTGACGTGCGCGAGATCCTCGTCGACTCCTGGAACTACCTGCAGTGTGCTGAGAACGGAGACGCCAAGGACCCCAGCCGCATCGATCTCTTCGGCCTCAACTCCTACTCGTGGTGCGGTGATTCCAGCTTCAAGACCTCCACCTACGACCAGCTCGTCTCTAGTCTGAAGGACACCTCTGTGCCCGTCTTCTTCTCCGAGTTTGGCTGCAACCAGGTCACCCCTCGCCCCTTCACCGAGATTGGCTCCATCTATGGCTCCGACATGAACTCCGTCTTCTCCGGAGGTCTCGTCTACGAGTACAGCCAGGAGGACAACAACTATGGTCTCGTCAAGGTCAATGACGATAAGTCCGTCAAGCTGCTCATTGACTACCAGAACCTTGCCACGCAGTACAAGAAGGTCGACTTCAAGACCCTGCAGGCCACTAAGGCTCCTTCCTCCTCTCCGGACCCTCCCAAGTGCGCCTCGTCCCTGATCAAGGAGAAGGGATTTAACAACAACTTCACCCTGCCGGACGTTCCCCCTGGTGGCCAGGACCTCATCGACAACGGTATCAAGAACAAGCCCTCTGGCAAGATCATCTCCATCTCCGACTGGACCGTCAAGCACAAGGTCTACGATGTTGACGGAAAGACGGAGATCACTGGCCTCGCCGTCTCTCCCCTTGCCGACTCCGACTCCAACACTCCCGGCACTAACACTGGCGGTGCCACTATTCCTGCTGCCACCGGCACCTCCACCCCTACCGGCACTTCTACCCCTTCGTCGAGCACCACCCCCAATGTCGGCACCGCAGTGCGCCCCGAGGTTGCCGCTCTTGCTGCACCTCTGCTTGCTCTTTTGTTCTTGTAAAAGCTCTGGAAGCGTACGCTGGATGTTGTATGTGGCTCATTAGGAAGGTTTGGAGGTAATGACTTGGTTTCTTTCTGGCATCATAGATTCCCCGCGGTTTGTTTATAAGCCTCAATTGATACTTATTAAGACTTGAGCTATGGCGTGTCATATGTGATGAGTGCTTGAATATTGTGCAAGCTAAACCCTTCCAATTAGTGTAATTTGACGCTGGCGATGGTTCGCGATCGTACGTATCACGATAGTTTGAGAGAGACATCTTGGGCATCTTGATGTATGATCTCACGTCCGAGACAGCCTATTCTGTGTCGTCGTATATAAATAACGTACTCACGGGATATGATTGGCAGGGGGGCATCAAGATGCTGGTGGGCGCTGGGCTCATGTCTAGAAGCTGTGTGCACCGGAGATGGAGGGCATCAATCTATGTTAGCCTATGCCGACCTTTGAACGTCATGGGCAAAAGGAGGGAAGTCGAGGTTGAACCCCCTGAGATCCGTTCGCTCCGTCACGTTCTTTCAGCCCTGGACGTATTCGTGAACGTAGGGCTTGAGCGAGATGGTCAGTGATTGTTATAGAAATAGCGAGATGGTCAGTGATTGTTATAGAAATAGCGAGAAGACAGAGAGTATTAAGGAAGGAACGTGAGACTTACTACTTTGAAATCATAAAAAGAACTTTGACCTTAAGCAGACGTATCCAAGATGGATAGTGTGTGTAAGATCAAGACCCGATTGATCCCATTGTAAGGTGCCTGCCCGTGGCGTTGTTTAATCTTCCTAGGTGAGAGCAACGAAAGCTTTCAACAGACTGGAACAGTCTTGTTCTTTGTATACTACCTTGGCCGTGGAGGAATGTCATCTCGGCCTTGTGAAACCGAATGGTGTCCTTCTCAGACTTTGCGGCGGGCGAAAGTGGCAAAAGCTCCCTGCAAGCCAGAACGTATCTCATCTTTATAGATTAATCTGGCTCTTGAACAGAATCAAATAAGCAGCCTCCTCTCGGCCTGACTCTACTGTGACTTATTGATAATAATAATCTCCCCAAGTAAGACGAACAACAGCTAACTATGTAATCACAAACCAGAACGTGTATTGCTTTTATATCCTACCGTAGCTCTGAGATTATAGAGCCCCCTGGCCCTGTTCTCAAAATTATCGCTGCTAATCCTCTCTGTTTCAACAGTCTGAAGCTCAAGGGTAAAAAGGAGATCTGCGCATTGACAAGGGCCTTTTGCCACCTTCCTCGCCCCAGTCCGGCCTCTTTATCAAGGACCCTACACGTTGTCACCAACCACGCTTCACTGGAAGGTGTGTAGAAGCGAGTGATACAAGGTGAAACGATGGAGTGTGGTGTTGGGTTATGTAAAGAGTATATAAATTTACGTTTAAAGCAAAGTGGATGGGCTGAGACTTTACGTTAGAAGAAGTAACGGCAGAGAACTAGATTGCTTTATAGCGATGAGATTCTACAGATATAGATACTTACAAACACTTGTCTCTTAAGCCACGGACTTGATCCAGAACAGGCAGGCCTTATCTCAGCCAGGCCGTGGCTCTCCAAGGTAACAAGATCAGCAACCATCTTATCCAGATCCCATCATCGTTCGACAACGGACTGGTTTCGCGCCTAGACGACAAATTTGAAAAATGTTAATCCTTCTTTTCGCGTTCAAATGTTTCCTCCAAGTCATCCTCGGCCGCGAACATGCTGAAAGTTGGCCAATTCATGGTCGTCTTGGTCGAACTACTCATGTCCGTTATAGAGCCGGGAATTTTCGATATTGTGCAAAAGCTAAATACCCTTCTTGCCTTTTCTTAACAAGAGTCACAACAGGAAACGCAAGGGACGAAGCGCGCGTGGCATCTAGAGTACGTCGAGGGACTATATATACACATACGTCTATGAAGAGGACTGAATAAGCTGGGGGCTTGGGAGGAACCACAACCACCAGCCATTCTACAAACGCAATAAAAAGAGCTTGGGATGCCGTTTCCATCTGCAAAAGACCGTACATGCTACGTCACTTTGTTCAGAGAGCCCAAGGACGGTGTACCTGCCTTTCTATCTCTATATAAATGAGACAAAAGATAGGCTCTCCCTCCCTTTGGGTATGATCAGTCGGCCAGCTTGACACAGGAATATTCATAGTCTTTAACATCATCTTAAATTGATGACTCAACACACACACGCACACACACTAGACGAACATTGCTTTCATCACTTTGAGTCACAACAACATTGAAACGAGAAACAAGCATTGAACCTCTAGTCAAGATCACATTACAGAGCGTCTAATTATTTGCTCATCTGATCGTCGACCATGCCCTCCATACATACGATACAAGGACCCGGCCCTCGACCTTCCTGTCAAGAGCATTTGTTGCACCAGCCGTCATAAACACCGTAAACTTTGCAAGCGTACAAGAAAGTGGGCAAGATGCCATTCCAAGTACCAGGCAAAAACTTCCTTTCGTCTAAACCCGTGATACCAGAACTATGGCTCTCCAAGTCCACCCCCCAAACACACATATTTCATTTCATTTATACCGTTTAACCTCTGAACTCCTCAGCGCCGCTGGCCTCCCATCTGCCGGGGACGAGGGCCAGGGGCACAATACCGGAGACGTGCATCTCGGGGCCGAAGATCTTGGCGTTCAGGCCAAGTTCTTGGGTGGCAGCCTTCATGTTCTTGAGACCCTCCTGGTAGTTGGGGCCGGCACGACGGACCCAAATCTGGACCTTGTGCTCGTTGAGCTGCTTGGCGTAGTCGCGGAGGGCGCGGATGACACCCTTGAATGTGCTGGCGACGTTGGTGAAGTTGGCGATACCACCACCAATGAAGAGGACCTTGCCCTCGTCGGTCAGGGGAGCGCGGAGCATGAGGTCGAGGACGGTGCGGGCGTAGTGGTAGGTCTGAGACTCGGTGGGAGCACCAGAGTACTCACCGTAGTTGGCGAGCTCGTCGGCGAAACCGGAAGAGGCAATGGCATCGGCGTAGACGACGGAAGCACCACCACCAGCGACCAGAGTCCAGATACGTCCGTTGGGGTTGAGGACGGTAAGCTTGAGGGAGGCACCGGTCTTGGCGTCAAGGTCGGCAATGTAGGCCTCCTCCTTGGTCAGCTCACGACCGAAGGGAGCGGGGAACTCCATCGGCGGGCCGGCATCGATGTTGACCTTCTCGCCGTTGGCGGCGGCGACGTTGGTCAGGCCGAGAGCGGCAGGGGAGCGGGCAATAGCCCACTTGACACCGCACTCGAAGTCGGCGGTCTGGTCGAGCTTGGCAGCAAGATCGAGGAAGTGCACAGAGGCGGAGGTGGCATCCTCGTTGGGGATGACAACGAGGGGGTTGATCTCGAGGTAGGTGAACTGGCACTCGACGTAGACGGCGTACAACCGGGTGATGAAGTCAACCAGCACGTTGTGAACACCCTTGGGGACCTTCTTCAACAGAGACGCGGCGATCTCGTCGTTGGAAGGGTATTGTGAGAGGTCGACGGGGATCAAGAGCTTCTCAGCCTTGGCGTCAACATCACCGACATCAACACCACCCTCGTGAGTGAAGAGGATCCAGTCGCCCTATCGGAAATCCATGATTAGCATCGATGATTTTATGTGAGGGTTTCGACAGATGAGGCATAAGGGCCGTCGTATGCATATGGCAACTTCTGCAAGAGGCATGGGTGGACGGGGTGGACGGGCCACAGGCCTCGTCTCGTGGCATCCGTTCGTCCGGTTCGGGAGAAAAATTACCGGAAAGGGCAGTCCAGCGGCCGGAATCCACTTATTTGACCCATGGATAGGAAATGGCATAAAGCATGCGAATTCCCTTTCCACGGTTGCCAAACAAAGTTTTCTTCCAGTTATTCTCACTTTCAACCGTCGATGAGTTTCACTTTTGCAGTGTGATGATGCGTTGGTGTTTTCACACCCGCGCGACTCATTGATGGATGGACTGCCCACTCCGGCCCCGCCAACGAATTGGAGAAGACGGCCCGCCACGCCATGCCTCGCCACGAATGATCTGCTGCGGCTGCTGCTGCTGCTGCTGCTGCTGCTGCTGCTGCCACAAAGCAACCGCCAGCTCAAAAGGGGAGGAAATCGGCGACAAAACTTACATCTCTGACGGACATGATGTTGATGTAGTACTCGGTGTCTTGAGGGTGGGGAACGAAGGGCTCGACGAGGAATTGGCGCAGGACACCAGTGACGGTCTCGACCTTCTGCTCCTTACCAGCACGCTCGGCGATCCAGGCGCGAGCCTCGGGCCAGGTCTTGTTGAGGGCCAGGAGACCGCTCTTGCCACGGCGCTTGATCAATTGATCGGGCTTGGCGACGAACTTGACACCAGGCTGGAGAACCCAGGGGTAGGTGACCTCGGCCTGGTTGAGGACATCCTCGACGTTGGCATCCTCGGGGAAGTGCAGAGAGCACAACCTGGGGGGAGGGTTGTGCTTGGTGGGGACGGGAAGAGGAGAGGCCTTGATGACGGGAGCGCGGGTGAGGTGGTAGTTGAGGATAGCCTTGCCGTCGGCCTCGAGGATGGACTTGGCGGACATTCTGGCGGTTGTGAGGTGAGAAAGAGGTGAGTTTTCTTGAGAGTTCTTTTCCCTGCTTTATTTTGCCTGAATTGGGAGCGGACTGGTCAGCGATTGCCTTTGGAAAACGAAGTATATTTGTGTGGCTCGGAGGTGGAGTTTGGAGTTCCGCTGCCCGTCAGCCAGCAGCAGACTTTCTTTCAGCTGGCTGAGCTTCTGGTAAGGAGCTTCGTGGGCGGCAAATGTCACCACGGCAAGCAAGCGGAAGGCTCCAGATGTTCGCGTCGAGCTCTGGAGGAGGGGCTATCACGATCCAACTGGAGACTCGGCTGGGATTGGGGAAAGACGAGGCGACAGGATTGAGCTTTGGAAGAGTGTTTGGCTGCAGTGAGAACATACCGAGAGAGAGAGAGCAAGTGCTACCAGGCGACGAAGTCGAAGTCTGGGGACGAAGTTGTGGTGAAGACCTGAAATCAAGTGAATGTCAGGAATCGGAGGTCGAATCGAAGTCGAGTCGAGTCAAGCAGAGCGGTGTGTGAGGGAAGAAAGAAGCGGCGAGGTTGAAGGAGAAGTATGGATTGGGGAGTGGGAGGAATGGAGTGGAAGGAGAGAAGCTGTGCTGGTGCGTGGAGAGAGAGGGAGAAGATCGTCAGCCTTTCAAAATTTTGGATTCTGTCGAAGCTCCCAGGGATTATTTGTTGCTGGGACTTCGGGGAGAGGAAGAGCAGGAAGAGCGGACGAAGGAGGAGGGGGTGGGTGTGCGTGTGTGTGTGTGTGTGACGGTGGTGTGGTGGGTGGGAGGGGGAGGGGTGAGAAAGTGACGGGAGAGGGACGGGAGGTACATCTTGGGGCAACGAAGCGCGCCCAGGTACCGACCGGGGTCGTTTTGGTGGCTTTGAAAATCGGTGGATTTTCACCTTTGCACCTTGAGGGAGCTAAGGGACCACGCCAAAAAGTTTTGGGGTGGTGCGTGTTGTGGTTGTGCGGTGCAGTGAGGTGCATTGGAACCAGACACCTGTGAGAATCTCTCGCAAGCTCCGGGAGAGGGAAAAAAAAGAACTGGGGGGAGGGGAAAGTATTTTTGGGGACCGGGTGTATTTTTGAGAGGGGGGTGGGAATTCGGGGAGCTCCAGCCCAGCTGTCCATGCACGCTACCCCTCGATGGCGGTGGCAGAACACACGACACCTTACAGGGGCACACTCGACATATCCGCAAAAAGCAAGAACGACTGCGAGGGAAAAACGGGTGGGAAAGTGCAAGTGCTAAGGTACTGAACCGGGAGGGAAGGGGCAACGGACAGCACAGGCAAGTACCTGTATCTGTACCTGCCCTATCTGCCCTATACCTTTCCCTCTCCTTCTTCTTGTTGGACTCACCTCGAAATTGGCGACAATCTTGCGGGTTGGATTGCAACAAGGTATGCAATAAAGGGATGGAGGGGTTGAGAAGGAAAATGCTGGCAGGGCAGGGGAATTCGACCAAGATGGAACCTAACGAAAAAAAAAAAAGTCTGGGGAGGGGGAATTTGGGAGAGGTGGATGAAAAAAAGAGACAGGCAGTGGTTGTTGAGAGGTTTAAGTGGATCTCGTCTCGTACCTTTTGGAAAGTCACTCTGAGGTGCTCACTCACTGACAATATTGCAGGCTCTGAAGACCAAGGAAGACCGAGTGAGAATCTCTAGGAGAGGACGGGAAATGGGCAAAGAGAAACCTAACGAAATGGACGGCAACAATTATCGATTTTGCCTCCCAGGCGGCGCAAGGGCGGCATTTTTACATACAGCTACACGCACCACACAGTCGTGGCAGTACTCCGTCCACAGCATGGAAGTGTTGGACCACCACCTCTCCCGCCCTTTCCCGGATGATGGATCGATGCAACCCCAGCGCCAGAATGTCCGCCGAAAATCGCAGGGACCGCCATTTTTACATACACCTAGGTGCTGCATTGTTGTGCTCATCAACCTCACCTTCACAGATTCCAACATGGTCCATCGACATAGTGCAGGTGCACCACAGCCGAACGGGAAAGGGCGGAAGACAGACTGCTGGCTGCTGGATGGAGCTTGGGGAACGTTGCCGGTGCGGTGCGAAGCGGTACGGCGCATCATCCTCGTCGCTTCGTCGCTTACACCGGCTGTGGTCTTCCAATGCTTCCAGACGATTCTCCATTCTCGTGGGTTGGGGTTGCCTATCCGTACCTTACCTTACCTTGGGAAATTGGGGGTGGTCTGTTTCTGTTTCTGTTTCTGTCTCTGTCTGTCCCCCGTATCCGATCGAGATCAGGATCAGGCCCCTTGCCCAAAACGAACCGAGAGAAGGAAAGAAGGAAAACAAAAAAAGCCGTTGTTTATCCACCGGCAGCCAGCGGGAGACTGAGAGTCGCGTTTCCAGTACTACCGATTCGGGCGCACTCGAGCGCCGCGGGATGACTATGTGATCTCGGACGTTTCTCATCTCGTGCGTGGGACAACGGACGGTAGCCCGGATGTCAGGTCTGATCCCCCCAAATTCGGTGTCAGTCAAAGTACGGAGACACAAATTGGTCCAGGAACCGGGCATTGGCGCCGTAATTAGCCATGGCGCTGGGATTGGCACCTGGGACGACGACCAAGCACAGTCATCAAATCAACCTCGAGTGAGACGTTGGACTGCCTGGTCAGACGGCACATCGACCCCTACTCGTTCTTCGCCCCTGTTGCCCACCTGCACCTAGCAATGCTTAGGCTCGCTCAGCATGACCTACCTGGCCCTGTCATTTTCGAAAACCAGATCTCCAAGCTACGACAAGGAGCCATTAGCCATGGCCGTTCGTGTTCCCGTACGAGTGTGCGTGGGAAGAAGCCAGAACAGCGGCTATTACTCGCGCATCCGTACGCAGTACACACACTCGGGTATCTCCAAAATGAAGGCGCGCAATGCCCGGTGGTCGGCGGAGTGACAATGGGGAGGACCGAAAACCGGCGGAGGTGGATGCGGCATGCCGGGTTTCGGGGAATGCGAGCATGGGTGCTGAAATGCCCGTTTGGGTCTTTTTTCTCTGTCGTTCTCTGCTTGTCCCAGGCGCGCGAGTCTTTTGAGTGCTTTTTTTTTTTTTTTTTTTTCATCTCCGTCGCCGTCGCCGGTCTGTTTCGGCCGTGGTTTCTTCGCGGCGCTTCGCATTTACGACTATCGCCGCCTTGTTCCGTCTGGCATCTGCAATGTCCTTGATTTTTTGCATCTGAATTTTCTCTCAAGCGGGTATCTTGCTGCTGCTTCTCTTCCCTCTTTGGTCGGATAGAGTAATGTAGTGCATCATCCCAAGTGGCCTTGTACCCGTACATACCTGGATCTGGATGGATGCACAACATCGTCTCTTCCCCATTTCTCATTCTCACGCACACAAAATCCCACACAGGCTTCGAAATAATACCTCGATTCCCTTGGCTGACAGCAACCACCCTCCGTTCGCATGCAGCGATGGAAGGAATACGGGCAAGGAGGCGAGGCTGTTTTAGTGACCGCCTCGCCCCCACTCAGACAGGCGAGCCTTCCAGTGCCTCTACCTGACGGTGTAAGCCCTGATGTTGGTTGTGTGGTTGTATACCTAGTATCAACGGTGTCTGGGTAGGCGTGTGCGTGTAAACCAGTCGTGTTCAGATTGATTACAATCCCAGAAGCCATCCCGGCGGCCAAGTTGGCGAATGTTGATCCTCCCTGACAATCCAGTCCGAGGCCATTGGGCGAGACTCAAGGTGCGGTCAAACCAAAGTGCAGGCTGCTGCATTCCCGAATGCCCTGGTGCGTCAAGGTACGATAAGAGAGAGCGAGAGAGAGCTATGGGCGCCTCCCGACAAGAGAGGTATTGTTGGCGGTCAAGCGCCAGTGCCAGCCGAGCCGACTTGGTCTCAACTTGGACTGGTCGGGGCGGAGGGGAGCTCCCGGAACTTGGAACATCCAATTGAGAGCAGATAGAGACACAACCGCCATTCGATATTGACACTGACATTGCGGTGACCGGCGGGCGGACACCGCCCGTCTCACTGGACGTGTTCCCTTTGAGGTCAAGTGTCCGTCTGTCGGATGATGGGATCTGGATCTTATCGTTGTGCGCTTGCTCTGTCTGTTCCATCTGTTTCTGCCTGATGTTTCTGAGAGGTGCGAGTTGCACCAAGATAGGAAGAAGAGAAGGGAAGGCGCCGAAAAAGACTGTGAGAGTCAGGGCTTGTGCAGGTACGCAGACCAGCCCGTCCGCGGATGGAGCTGGTACCGGTACCTGGTCTATCCGCAGTTGCAGCGTCCGTCTGGGCTCAAGCTCAGGTCCAGCCCAGGGCAGTAAGTGCCAGGCAGTTGTGGGACAGGGCAGCTTCCTTTGGGGCACAGAGAGAGAGAGCATGAGCATGAGCATTTAGGTGAGGTGAGCTCCAATTTTGGCAAGGTGCTTGGCCACTAGCAGTCTAGCGCCCCCCAGGTACGGCCTTGCTTCCCTGTGCAAGTCTTCTCTTTACCCTGTCCACGGGGTGCAAGTACCTTAGCTCAGATTTCCTACCGGGACCTTTTTTCTGGGACCTTGCGGTACGTAGTCCGTAAGGTAAGGTACCCAGTGAGGTGAGGTTGTGTGGGGTCCGCCAGAAACAAGCGGGGGCCAAGGGTCCTTGCCCGTTTGCCTGGTTGGTGCGTGAGCTATGTGCCTTTGGGCGGTCCCATCGCATCTCCCTTTTTTCGCCTTTTCCCTTCCCTGCCCGCTGGCCAATTCAACACTTCAACAATCCACGGGCCAATCATTTGGCGGTATTGGCCGGGAACTTCCCCAACTCTTTCGGCCGTCGCATGACGGAAGTCTCCATTTTCTCAATTCCCATTCCCCATCACCCCTCCATTCCACGCACCACCACGCACTACGCACCCCTCAAACCCAAGAGAAAAAAAAGTCTCAGGCTTCTCTCTCAGAGTCCCAATGGCCCGACTTTGGCAGAGTTGTGTGTCACTGCGCCGTCAAGCCGTCCCAAGAAAATCTACCGGGCCCTGTGCGAAGTACCTGAACCGACGCAGTGCCGGCCATACTGATCGCCCGTACCTTGCCTAGGTACTTGCTGATGTCGAGGACCCCTCCGCAAGGTACCTTTGCTCACCCGTACCCCTTCACTACAATGGAAGTCCACAACCACAGAGTCAACCCATCCGTTGCTTCTGGTTCACCACTTTCTGCCCGCCCGTTCTGTTCCTGCCGCTGCAAAGCATTGTTTGGCATTGTTGGTGACCAGCCATTATTGGGATTGGGATTGGCCCTTTTTTCTTTCTAATCTAGAGCCAAGGTACCTAATCTGGTCTTGTCTCGATAAGGACGTGTATAGACAGATACGGATAGCTTACCTTACCCTACCTTTAGTTGGGTAATGGAAGGTACTCTACGTGGTCGTGTATGCTGGGGCAAGTGCCAAGTATCAGAGGTACCTCTTTCCAAAAGTTGACTTTGACTCGAACGCGGACCTGTCCCTTCCTCTCTTGTTGCTCGTTGCGTTGCTCCCTCGGATACTTGGGACGCAAGCCCGCCAAAACAATCCCTGCTCACCATCACCTCACACAAACGCAAGGCGCACCCGCGCACCGCCGTGTATGTACTTTGTCCGCACCACGCACCACGCACCACGCACTACATACGCACAGCACACCGTTCGTTCGTTCCTCCCACTCCCTTGCCGATTTCCGCTGGAGAGAATCCGACGTACACTAGCAAAAAGCAAAGAAGGGACAGAGAGAACCATGGTCCATGGAAAACAATACTTGCAAAAATACTAATTCCACCTCACCAAAAACTCACACCCTGCTGGTGGCCCGTCTCCGTGCTCCTCAACTACTTACGATACCCGACCTCCGTCCTCCTTCTTCTCCTCCGACCCTCGCTCACTCTCACTCGACTCTCTCTCTCTCGCTTTTCCTCTCCTTCCCTCCTTCTTCTCACCCTCTTGCTGCTCTTGAGAAGCTTCCTTTTCTCTCTCTCTCTCTCTCTTACCCCCACGCCAATCCCTTTTCTCACCAAAGGATCTCTCCTCCGTCAGCTCGACAAAAAAAGAAGCTGGACTTTGCCGTTGTGCGCCGCTGCTTGATCCCATCAATACCTACACCCATACCAGGGTTGACAGACAACAGCATCACCGCCTAGGTCAGTTACCGCTCCCCGAATCCTACCCACCCCGGTCATGTCAATCCTGCCCCTCCGACGCCTCTTTCCCACCTCCGAACGCTTCACACACACCTCATGTCACTTCCACACCCGCTCGCCGCCGCACATCGCATCAGACACGACCAGGACCAAAAAAAAAAAAAAAGTCTCTCCCACCAAGGAGCTGGGGCTACGCCAGCTACAAAGGTCCACTTAATGTCTGGTGGTGTCCCCAGCTGCCGATGAGCATGTAGCCTCGCAGATCCAACGATTTCAGCTTCCCTGAGCGAACTGTCGTCTCTCCGAGTCCCTCCTGAAATCTCACCTTCTCCCCACCATAATTCCGACTCGTTTGTTTTCCACCAAACTTCCTCTTACTACTCATCCTCCTCCTCCTCCACCTTCAACCTTTCCAATCCTTACTTTGGACATCTTTCTCCTTCATCTCTCTCGCGGGCAGACATCCATAGACTTGTTTCTGGCGCCCATTGTCTGTTTCGAACAAGCTTGCTGACCTTGTTACCCCTCGCCAGAATCTTTTTTCTTCTTCCCTTGTTGAGACTCTCATCCTCCCCGACGAAGCTCGACTTTCTTCACAATGCCTTCGGCCACCACCCCCGCTAACGGTGCCAATGGCGCCAAGGCAGCCAGCGGCCTGTCTGCCAACGACAACATCACACGCTTCTCGGCTCCCAGCCGTCCTTTGAGCCCTCTCCCCGAACACGCTCTGTTCAACGACAAGACCAGATGCTTCGTCTACGGTCTGCAGCCCCGCGCCGTCCAGGGTATGCTCGACTTCGACTTCATCTGCAAGCGCAAGACCCCCTCCGTCGCCGGTATCATCTACACTTTCGGTGGTCAGTTCGTCTCCAAGATGTACTGGGGAACCAGCGAGACTCTCCTGCCCGTCTACCAGGAGGTCCCCAAGGCCATTGCCAAGCACCCCGACGTTGACGTTGTCGTCAACTTCGCCTCCTCCCGAAGTGTCTACACCTCCACCATGGAGTTGATGGAGTTCCCCCAGATCAAGACCATTGCCATCATTGCTGAGGGTGTCCCCGAGCGCGTAAGTCGGTCTCTTCCCCCTGGATTCATACCCCGCTAACAAAAATGCAAGCGCGCTCGTGAGATCGCCCACAAGGCTCAGCAGAAGGGCATCACCATCATTGGCCCCGCCACTGTTGGTGGTATCAAGCCTGGCTGCTTCAAGATCGGTAACACTGGTGGCATGATGGACAACATTGTCGCCTCCAAGCTGTACCGCAAGGGTTCCGTTGGTTACGTCTCCAAGTCTGGTGGTATGTCCAACGAGCTCAACAACATTATCGCCAACAACACCGACGGTGTTTACGAGGGTGTGGCCATTGGTGGTGACAGATACCCCGGAACCACCTTCATCGACCACTTGCTCAGATACCAGGCCGACCCCGACTGCAAGATTCTCGTCCTGCTCGGTGAGGTTGGTGGTGTTGAGGAGTACAAGGTCATCAAGGCCGTTGAGGATGGTGTCATTACCAAGCCCATCGTTGCCTGGGCCATTGGTACCTGCGCCAGCATGTTCAAGACTGAGGTTCAGTTCGGTCACGCCGGTGCCTTCGCCAACTCCACCCTGGAGACGGCCAAGACCAAGAACGAGAAGATGAAGGAGGCTGGCTTCTACGTCCCCGAGACCTTCGAGGAGATGCCCCAGGTCCTCAAGGCCCTCTACGACTCCCTCGTCAAGAACGGCACCATCAAGCCCCAGCCTGAGCCCGTCGTTCCCAAGATCCCCATCGACTACTCCTGGGCCCAGGAGCTCGGTCTCATCCGTAAGCCCGCTGCCTTCATCTCCACCATTTCCGATGACCGTGGACAGGAGCTCCTGTACGCAGGCATGCCCATTTCCGACGTTTTCAAGGAAGAGATTGGCATCGGTGGTGTCATGTCCCTTCTGTGGTTCCGCCGCCGCCTCCCCCCCTACGCCTCCAAGTTCCTCGAGATGGTTCTCATGCTTACTGCCGACCACGGCCCTGCCGTGTCCGGTGCCATGAACACCATCATCACCACCCGTGCCGGCAAGGACCTCATCTCCTCCCTTGTCGCTGGTCTCCTGACCATCGGTTCCCGCTTCGGTGGTGCCCTTGACGGTGCCGCCGAGGAGTTCACCAAGGCCTTCGACAAGGGCCTGAGCCCCCGTGAGTTCGTCGACAACATGCGCAAGGCGAACAAGCTCATCCCCGGTATCGGTCACCGTGTCAAGTCCCGCAACAACCCCGATCTCCGTGTCGAGCTTGTCAAGGAGTACGTCAAGGCCAAGTTCCCCACCCACAAGCTTCTCGACTACGCCCTGGCTGTCGAGACCGTCACCACCTCCAAGAAGGACAACCTCATTCTCAACGTTGATGGCTGCATTGCTGTCTGCTTCGTTGACCTGATGCGCAACTGCGGTGCCTTCTCCTCCGAAGAGGCCGAGGACTACCTCAAGATGGGTGTCCTCAACGGTCTGTTCGTTCTCGGCCGTTCCATCGGTCTTATTGCCCACTACCTCGACCAGAAGAGACTCCGCACTGGTCTGTACCGTCACCCGTGGGACGACATTACCTACATCCTTCCTCAGCTCGGCGGCGGCGGCGCACCAGGTGCCGAGGGCAGAGTGGAGGTGCAGATGTAAGGGTTTAACGGTTAGCGGCGGAAGGTTACGGTTTGCCACGGGATGTGGCTATAGAAATGGAGTCTATGATTTTAACGTCATGCGAGGGATGATGGTGTGCTAAATGGCGTCTTGTACGACAAGCTATATACGTGTAGTGCTGCGCAGTCCCCCGGGATATACTAATGGTTTTGCCCGATTACCTTTTGAAGCATTGCTTTCGACGTACCATGAACAGTGACTACTTACCTGCCTTGTCAACCGCGACGTCGGGTACTTCCGAGACATTAGGGTCGCGCTTGTGCCCCGCTGGCGGCAGCGTCAATCTCTTCAGGGATTGGATGGCGGTTCGACACCAGTTCGGATGGAGCCCTGGGATAAGCTTAAATTGAGCCTGTCGAACTGGTCGGGTCGTCCGGACCGCACTGGTGACCCGGCCCGTAATGGTGTCGGCTTTTGGGCTGCTCGTGCATGTCTCAAGACTCAAGGAAAGCGGCAGCTTTTGTTGGCAATCATTGTTCCAAATTGCTGATATGGCGTTCATCCATCGGTGTTCTGATTTGAACAAACGATTTGCCGAGTAGACGGCGGGAGCTAGAAAGTACCTGAATAACTGGCTATGTGTCACCGCAGTCGGTAGGCTCTTTAGATCGAGAGCGCTTAATTGTGCTCTCGGGAGTTGTGTATTCGGCTAGTCCATTGCGAGAGAGAGAGAGAGAGAGAAAGGGGGAGGGTTCCTTTGCAAATTCCAGGAGTTGAAGGGATCTGGTGGCCTTTCTATCACGCTGTTGTGGAGGGTTGTATTTCATGGCCGTATCGAGTGGGCAATGTCTCGCTGTACTGTCTGTCCCCTTGATAATAGGCTTAGTTACTCGTGAGGTAGGTACAATGTTTCCCAGAAAGACTCTGAGAGTAAGGTGGGTAGGTAGCGTGCGTTGTCAGATAGAAAAGGTTGTTTTATTTATAAGAAAGGGCTGTTTGTGAACTACATCAACCGTCCCCCGAGTGTGCAAATCTCATCAAGCATAATTCTTCTTCAACGAAGAAAAAGGGGGGGGGGGCGGGTTTCCGGCATTTGATTTGATACTTGAGAACGCCGTCGCATGCCGAGGAGTCATTGATCATGATAGTTACACTCGCTAGCGCGGTCTAGTTATTGCAATTCTTCCAACATTAGCACGCCGAACTTGCTTCTGCATTCAATCACGAGCTCGAAGATAACTACTTAGATAGGTAGGCACCTGGTCTCGCCAGACACAACAGAGCCCACGAGGAGTCTGAACCTGATATCGAGAATATTGTTGCAACAGAACTTTCCCTCAGGCTTCGCCCCGTGGACGCATAGCTTGGACGCAAAGGTTTACGGCTTGTGCATGGTTCTACGATTATCCGTCTTCGACCACCCGCAGTGAACCAATACCGCCAGACCCGGTGCCCGGCCGGGCCGTCTTGATGCCATCCAAGCATCCGTATTCCGCACCCATCAGCCTTACGAATTGGCCAATAGTGGCAAGTGCAAGGGTAAAGGTGTGCTGTATGCCAACAGGTTCCTTCACTGCGATTTTAACTCCTCCTAAGGGGTATAGACAAGACAAAATAAGTGGAGACGACGGGACCTCGTCCTCAAGTAGACCACGCCCTGGCAACTTCCGCCCGTGACTGACGCACGGACCATCGAAATTCCCAACGCCAGCTTAGTGATTTTTGGATCTTTCGATCGCATCGCTGGGAAAGCTATCGAGTATCGGGCCGCTTCCCTGGAATCCCACGACATTGCGACGGAAAGACTGCGTTAACAGAGGCTCAATTGTACGATACGTCCCCGGCTCCTGCGTATTGTCCAAGAACTGCATGAACAGGCGCTAACATCAATACCTCGACAGAAACAAGTGATCACCCATCCCTAATCGAACGAGCAAGGAGCACACGACAACCCACGTCGCAAGCACTCTTCCCTCGACGACGAAGCCAAACCCATACCTACCGCGTCTTGTCCTAGTCTCAAACGATACACCGCCGCCACGACCACCCGCCCAACATGACCTTCTTCCGCATCACCCTCCACCGCTCCGCCATCGGCCTCCCCAAGAGCACCCGCGGCGTCCTCGAGGCCCTCGGCCTCCGCCGCCGCTCCCAGACCGTCTTCCACCCCGTCAGCCCCCAGTTCGCCGGTATGATTATCAAGGTCAAGGAGCTCGTCAAGGTCCAGGAGGTCGACCGCGCCATGAGCCAGCACGAGATGCGCGACCTGCGCAGGCCAGACCCGGGTTTCTACGTCGAGAAGGCCGTTGCGCGGTAAAGGGACTATAGGAAGGGGTGAAGTAAGAGACGGGTTGAGGTTTGAAAGGATCCTCCAAACATAGAGGACGGGAGGCGGAGAGAGGATAGGTGTTCGGTGTCGTCAGAGGAGATAGGTTCCTCGAGCATGACTGGGCTGGAAAGCAATAGCTCGGGCGCGACAGAGGCCAAAATCGTGTATCATCACCACGGAGAAAAGTGTACAAAATTATGGCGGACTGTACAACAAACATACGTAGACGAGGATGTCTGCATCAAGTTACTTGGAATCAAACAAAAGTTCACTCAAGACCACTGGTGATTCGGGCTCGTCTCCTTGATTGGCACATGATTCACTTGTCGCGCTGACAACTACCTGCATGATTACTGAAGACTGCAAAGAAAGAGACGAGTCAGATGGACCAGCGACCATATTCGTATACTTGCCTCACAAGACACAAGGGTCAAGAAATGATGCTTTTGCGAATGGAAAACAATGATTACTATCTGTCTCAACTCTCATACCGGTTGAGTATGTCTGATACTAGCAGGTGATACAAAGATGCTGGATGTCCATTTTCCACACCTCCAACTAAACCCCTCACCAAGCCTGCATGACCAGGTGCTGGGATTCCAATAATGCAAAGAAAAAGTCAAGATGAAACGTCAAACTGTCTGCCGTTTAGTCGGCTGACAATTTGACTCAGGATGCAAGATGAGGTCTGGCCGCCTAGAAGCTCCGAGCCTTGTCGATATACTCCTGAGAAGGGGTCTCATATTCGCTGACAAAGTAGTTCTTTGCGTTCTTGCCGAGCCAGACGGTGAGCTTGGAGAGTTCCTCACGCAGACGCGCCACAGATTGCTGGTCCATGTTTGTCTGAGCGACGAGCTCGGGAAGAGACACTGTCTTGAATCAGTACTAAGCCAGACTAGGCGTCTCGAATGGACTTACCCATCAGGCGGCACAAGTGTTCAGGTCCATAGCTATCGCAGACAGACTTGTGCTTGTCTTCCTCGCCAGCCTTCTCCCACACCTTGCGAATCTCATGGTACTGGGGTCGCTCAAAGCTATGGAGAGATCAGTAGCGTTCAAGATACCAAGTCCAAGCAGAAAACTTACCGGTACAGTAAGATACGGCTCAAAGACTTCTCAAAGTACTCGCGAAGTCCTGCAACGACTTCTTCAAGAATGTCCATGTTTGCAGAACCATCTTCCCTGTTCGGGCGCTCGTAGTTGAGGTAGTCGCTCAAAATGTCGTCAACGGGGTGAGGGTGAGGAAGCGGGACCAGCTGATTGTTCTTGGTAATGTTCTCCCAGTCGTCAACAAGCATCGCCTTGATGTGATCAGGGATGGGAAGCTTAATGGACGGGCGTGCATGAAATCCATCCTCCTGGTATGTGATATTAGTATTTGTGTCGACTAGTAGGCATGGCGCAACAGAAAACGAAAAAAAAAGAAAAGAAAAGAAAAAGCCTCCAGGCCGCTGGGCTGTCGAATTGATAATGGTTTCTCTCGATGGTAGTCCTCCTCAATCCGCACATGCGGAAGCTTCCCACTGGGGCAAGCATTGCGTTTGTGTAAACTCACAGTCGGAAGTTCTTCCTCGCTCGTTTCCGAAGAGCGAGCAGATGACGACTTCGCCCGGGCAGGCTGTTCTCGCTTGAGAGTCGTGACGCTCGTATCGTAGCGATTGTCATAGTTGGGCTTGCCATCTTTTGTGACATAGGGTCTGGCGCGGGGAGCAGGCGAGAGGGTCAGGTTATCAGCCCTCAGCAAGCGCGGTTCCTTCCAGGCCACCACTTGATCATGCTGAGGTCGCCGACGCAATGGTTCGGCTGGCCGAGATTTGCGAGACGCAAAAGCCATAATGAACGAGACGAGTGTGTAAAGAGCCAGTGTAGCGTTTGACGAGTGGAATGCAGTGGTTCTATGAGAAGCTGGTGTTTGGGGATGGTTCGAGAAAGAAAGGGCGGGAAATCGGTAGAAGATCAGAAACTCTTCATTGTGCTGCGGGAAGGAGCAGTCTGGGATCGCTCCTGCCAGACAGGCGGAACCAGCAGGATGTTTCTGATGCTGGTGTGTTGGGCCACCCACGGCCTACTGCAGCCTACGTCGAACATTAAGGCGGAACTCGAGGAGTACCTCCACACTGTTCTCACGCTTTCTCTTGTTTGTGCCGCAGGGCCTCTGCAAAAGCTCTTCGACGACATCCTTGGCATCTTCCGACTCGCCATCTTGAAAGCGTCGTAGATCATGCTGGTTCTCGATGTTGGCATTCGCGGGACGCTCCCCAAGGAATTCTATACTGGAGTCGCTGGTTATGCTGGTCCTATCGTCGTCGTCGTCGCTGCCAACGGTCTCATGGCTAGAAATACTGATCAGGTCGATGATGTCGGCAGGTTCCACGTCGCCATCGGAATCTGAGGCTCGCCCGACTGTCTGATCTTCGTCTCCCTCGTCTTCGTTGTCGGCTTGATAGAACTCGTCTTCATTTTCCTCGTACACGGGTGAAGCCCAGCGAACCTTCTTGCGTGGGCGAACAGAAGCCTCGTCGTAGCCATCGAAGTCATCTTCACTATACATGTACTTCCGACGTCTGTTGGGTAGGAAAGTGTCATCTTCTTCGCCAGATTCGAGTCGCTGTCGGAAAAGGTTGTTCCGATACTGCCTCTCGCTCAGAGTGTCGTTGTAGTCCCTCAAACCTTCATCTTCCTCAAAGTCGAATCGGTTCACGCCCATCTCCTCTTCATTGACTTCGTCGTCTTCCTCCTCATATTTCAATCGGTTCTGGTTCATCCCCGCCTCCTCTTCGTCATACTCGTCATACTCCTCCCTGAAGTAGTATCGGGGCAGATCAGAGTCAACATTCCCGTCCTCGTCCTCGTCCGAATACATTCGACGCCTTTTGTGATGCTGCTCAAACGCCGCGTCTTCCTCATCGTAGTCTGGCTCCAGTTGAAGTCTTTTGCGTTGCTGATAGTGCTGATTTGGGCGATGATTGGCCACGTCGACGTCGCCATACAGATAGTCGTCTGAGGCTGGAGCCGGTGTCTCGTAATTGCTATTGTCGAAGTCACTGGCGTAATCGGTCTTGATCTCGATGTATTCGCCTTGAGATGCTTCAACATCTTGTCGATATTCGTGTTCGTTGGCATCCTCTGCCCGACCAACAGGGTTGTTGTGACGGTAATGGGCAAGTTGACGGGCGTAGTCTAATCGAGACATGAATCCGCGTTGGGGTGGAGAGGCGTAGTTGGGCTGAGCGCCAGAGTACTGCGCAGCCTGCTGCAACAGAACCCAGTCGTACACCCGAGCAAAGCTATCCCAAGCCGGGGAGCTCATCTTGTAGCTTGAGTAGGGCAGTGATGATTGTTGATGAAGTTTGTGATGATTGTTGATGAAGTTTGTGATGATGTATCCTGAAATTTTCAAGGCAAGACACGAGACGTTGTGATGGGTATGAATGCGATGAATGGGAGAAAGGAGAGTTTTCTGGGAGAGGATAGGAAATCGAACCGGCGATTTGGAAAGAGAAGAGTGGGATGTGGGAGGAATGTGTGGAATCGGTGGAAGGTGTGGTGTTGAAGAAAGGTTTGACCAGCGAAGACTTGTCGGGGCAGGAAGATGAAAATTCCTTTTCGGCAAGTGCCTCGATGGACGCTGATTCACACAACGCTCCTTCCTTCGATTAAATGAATACCAGCCGCCCGGCAGTGAAGAGGTCGGGAAGTATTCGGTGACCAGCTTTGCTGATGGCCCCACATTGATGAGGGCATTCACCCCCCTATCGTTTCCTTCCTCCTTCCCGTCTTTCGGACTTTGTTTCAAGCTCACTTCACAATGAGCTTCTACTTGGAGGCCAATATAATGGCACATCGAGAGAAACCAAAAATTGAAACAAACGCAGAACAGAAAGCAAGACACAAAGAAACTCGGTTTTGGCACTCACCTGCTCGAGGTCAAAATCTCTCGCCCGGCGAGGGCCACGGCCAGTGGCAGCGACACCTGCAGTTCGCTCCTCACTACCGCGAGCTGAATCGGTCCCATTGACACGAAGGTTGCCCTTCTTGGGGGGTTTGGCACTGCTCTTCTGGCGTAGGTCCTTCATCTGGGCGTGCAGCTGGCTGGCAAGCTCCTTATTCTCCTCTGTGAACTTGCGGATGCGATCGATAGAAACCCAGTCGTCCCAAGTGTTCTTCCAGCCCTTGTAGTGAATGCGATACTGGAAGCCTTCGCCACTCTCGGCAGGCTGGATGTCGAGAATCTTGGCCTCATATAGCATCTCACCATGGAAACAGAGAACCTTCTCATCCTTGGAGAAGGGCTGGGGCGGTTGGCGTGCGGGCGCCATGATTGGATAAGGCGGCTGTAGGTTGGCGTATCTACTCAGTAGGCTCCAGCAAAGAATATCGACAGCAGGGTTCTGGAGATAACCTGGATGTCGTTGAAGGGTTGATGCGCCAAAGGGGCAATGAGGTTGAATTCTCGGACAGTGCGCCGGAGATCGAGACACAGTCACTTTCAGAACCTGTTGGCGCAAGTTCGAGGCTACTGGCACAGTACGAATCGTGAGCAGTCGTGACACCTCACTCAATCCGGATGACAGTGTTGATCGAGTCGCTAACACGGTATTCAGCTGGGGGACTGATTAGTTTCTAGGCAAGATTGACAGCGAGTATGAAAGGATATGAGACTAAATCTTACTGCGATTCGTATGTTCGCTTAACAGCAACTTGCCCAGTGTTGCTTTCGTCGTGGGTAGAGCCGTCTTCGTGAGGTGCAAGCGTGATGGATGAGGTGAAGATGGCAAGGTGTGTCGATTCTTCCTACGGAGTGAAACGCGCTGCGGCTCATTAACGCGTCCCGCAAGAACTACCGCGTCTTCCATGCCTGCCCCAAGCCAAGCGCCACCCATCCCGTCTGCCATGTCTACTCACCTTACTCTCTACCTACCCAATGACCTTACCTCACAGGCTCACATATCTGACTTTCCATCTAAGCCTACCCTCTCCTGCTTTTTGTTAGAGACTACGGATACCTTCTGTCAGAGCTCTTATCGTCGAGGGCTGTTGCGACTATAACGGCCACTCGCTGGACTCATTGTCTTCCAAGCAGCTCATCTCACAAGCGCAACCCATCATGGCGCCCACCGAAGCCGCCATCCTGCACAACTACCTGACTGTCCCGGCGCAGCTGCCCTCAGCCATCACGCTCGAAGAATTCACCGAGCTTTTCCCCAAACCGCATCGCGCAAACCCGCAAATCCGCTCCTTGTACCGTGATCTGCAACACCAAAGGAGGGCGCTCGTTGATACGGTTACGGAAAACATTGAGAACGAGGAGAAAAACGGGAGGATCATCAAGCGCGAGATTGCGCGTGCCCAGAAACGTGCGAATACCGAGGATGCCGATCAGGAGCTTGAGATTGAGAGAGCGGTACGTTCTTGCGATTGTGCTGCATATTATCATTGTAGACCAGAGTCTCTAATACGAAGGTTAAAGCTGTTTGGCGCGGCTGGGGCGCAAGATCCCAAACACACAATTAACTCCATCGTCCCAGAGATGGATACGGCGATAGCGGATCTCGAAGCAGAGATTCAGGAGCTAGAGGCTCAGGAAGCAAAACTCATGGAGTCGGTCAAACAGACAGTGGGCAGCATGAGCGATCTCCGCTACGGACGCCTCGCCAACCCCAAGCTCGGAGAGGACGTCATTCAAGGTCTCAAGAGTGTCCAAGATGCATGCGACGGGAAAAGTTGATCAACTAAAGATTACTAATTTGGCCCTATCTAATCCAAATGACCAGGGATCTCAGCTGCATCATTGCAACGGCCCGCGGATATGTCTGGATATTCAAAACCATGCCAATGTGCCCTCCAGCCTCTCTTCAACTGCCTATCCTAAGCCACTCGTCCCCTTTACCGCGCAACACCACCAGCAGGGGCGGCAGCAGCGGGAGGAGCACCACCAGCAGCAGCAGCGGCGCGGTTGTCAAAGGTGTTGCCCATGCGGCGGTTCATCAGGGTACGGCTGCCAAAGGAGACGAGGATCATGAAGAGCCAGTTGGGGACCAGGTTAAAGGCCCAGAAGACGTAGCCAACGGGGACAGACAGGTTGTTCTTGGCGATCCAGCTGTTGAAGGGGTGGAAAATGTTATCCGTCAAGATCCACTCCTCCTTGGACTGCGCCTTCCATAGGTCGACAATGTCGTCCGAGGTGGTGGTGGTGATGTTCAGGCGCTTCCTGTAGACATGGACGTCGGCTCCAGGGGGCAACAGACCGATGGACCAGATGGAGGCGGTGCCGGCAGACCACGCGTTGCAGAGGACGGGCTGGTCATCGCAGTTAAGGAGACCCAGGTGAGGGGATTCGGGAAGCTTGGCGAACTTGATGGTAGACTCGTTAAAGGCAGTCTCGATCTTATCGCAGTGGCCTGTAGGTAGAAATTAGCATATCTTCGTACATGGAGCAATGTGACGCGCGGTTTGCGGAGCGTACCGAAGCAGGTCTTGTTACGACCAGTGATCAGAACCCACCACTCCTCAGGGGTAGTGGTATCAGCCTTGACGGGCTCGTAGAGAACATCCTTCCAGTTCTCGACGGTCAAGACGGAGATCTTCTTGTCGACGGCGGTCGCATCAGGCACGGCGGCCTCGGGGGCGGCCGCCTTCTCAGCGCTGGGCGCGGAGGCGCCAAAGGAGCTCAGGAAGTTGTGGAACTGCGCCTTGTACTGCTCAAAGGGCGACTCGGCCGCTGTCGCAAGCAGCGGGAGCGCAAGAAGGGTGGTAGCAGACACGCGCATGTTGATGATGGCTGTGTATGTGTGTGTGATGGGAAAGTCGCTTCGCGTAGAGAGAAAGGAGGTGGTAGCTTGGATGTCGTGATCAAGCGGCCAAGAGATGATGAGTGAGGGGAAGAGTAATTACAACAAGGGACCAAGGAGGGACAATAAGTACGGGTTGGCGAGGGTAAAGTATACAGGCAACCTGATTCCGGCGCGAAGTTTGGACACACGAAAAAAAAGGACACAGAGTCTGGATGCGAGGGAAAAAAGTGGAAGAGGAGCCCAAGTACGGATACCGACACGGGTGCGAAATCAGGCAGTTTGGAGAGGGACCCTTTTGGGACTCGGGGAAAGCGTGTGGCTTCTCCTGAACCTTGTCCCGTTGGTGATCCGGCTGGAACAAAGGAGCTTTGGTCGCCTGGGTCCAGAAGAGCACTGAAACCCGCCCGCTGCTAGAAGCTCAGGAGCACGCACCATAGAAACGAGAGAGAGGTCCTTCTCCACAAAGCCTAACCGAAATGGGACTGGCGCTTGCTGCTGGTCAGCGTCATTTCGGGTCACCCAGGTGGAACGGCGGTCCGGGGTACTTGCAGCAGCCACGATTGGGTGTCTCGCGTGCATCAGCCACATGAGGCTTGTGGACCCGGTACGTACTGGCCATTTGGCGGGGACCTCGACGCGTCGAAAGCTCACATGCTGAAGGGCACTGGAAGCTCGCATGCGCCTTGAGGCAGCGTCCACCCTTGCGACATAACATTGTGAGCGCAAAACATCACAATGGTAAGCCCTCCAACTCTGGTTCTTTCTGACTCTAGCTGACACAATAGTAGCCCCCCAAAGCCGCAGACCAGAAGCGAAAACGAGGGCGCCCCTCAAACGCGTCTAAGCCGGTCGACGCGTTGCCAGGTTCTCCCGAAGCTGTAGAGACAGAAGAAGCACCGGCACCAGGGAGACGCGGTCGCCCAAGCAAACCAAAGGATACTGAAGTGTCATCCCCCGTCGAGGAACCGAAAATCAAAAAGAGGGGCAGACCACCCCGCGAGGCAGCAATAGAAGCAGAAGTGGAAGAAGCGAATGAGGAGGAGCCCGAACCGGCGCAAGCGAAACCGAAATCGAAAAAGGCCAACAAGAGCAAATCGAAGGACAACGAGGAAGCGGCAGACGGAAACGGGTCAACAAGCCGACGAGAAAAGCCCGCCTCACGAGGTAAACCAGGCCGAAAGCCAAGAAAGGAGGCGAACGAGGAGGCCCAGGACGAAGAAGAGGCCGGCACAAGCAATTCGGCCAAGAAGAAGCGTGGGCGGCAACCAGAAAAGCCTACGGAAGAGGAGGAGCCCGAGGAGGCTGTATCTCCAGAACCGGTCCCCAAGAAGAAGCGTGGGCGACCGTCTCTAGACAAGGAACCAGCGGCCGAAGAACCGTCACAAGCTGCCGAGGAGGACGCTGCGCCCAAAAAACGGGGAAGAAAGCCCAAGGAAAAGGTTTCCGAGGCCGAAGAGCCTTCACCTGAGGAGGAAGCGGAGGCTGAGGCCGCTCCCAAGAAGAAACGCGGACGCAAGGCAAACGTTACAGTAGAAGAGGTGGAGGAACCACCAGCTGAAGAGGACTCGGCGGCCGTAAAAAGGAAACGCGGTCGCCCTTCGGCGCAAGCTGAACCAGAGGCGCAGGAGGTGTCACAGTCAGAGCCGAAAGAAGGCCGGAGGCGCAAGGGGAAGCAGCCCGTACCAGCAGCAGAGACGACAGCCGAGAAGCCGACCAAGAAGCGCCGGAAGAAGGGCGAGGAGGGGGAAGAGGCGTCACCAGATACCCAACGTCGCCGGGCTGGCCGTCCTCGAACTTCAGATGCAGCATCCCCGCAGAACGAAACCTCGCAAGCGCGCAAATCCAAGAAGCGTCCAACGGAAGACGATGCAGTAGAGGCATCAGCACCCGCGAAGAAACGCCGTCGTCGCACGTCTGACGAAATCCAACAAGAGAAACAAGAACAGCAACAACAGCACCCCAAACCCGAAGCCCCAAAGACGGTCCGACGGGCCCCCAAACACCGCCACATCGCCGCCCGCGTCCGCCAGGTCCCCCGCTCCGTGATAGAAGAGAAATGGTCCCCGCTCACGAACCCCTCCCTCTCCATCGTCTCCAACCTCCTCCGCCTCGCCGAGCGCCCCGTCCTCCAGCGCATCCCAGGCAGCGAGAAGCGCCGCGACCAGGCCGCTTCCGCCCTCCACCTCATCACGAACCGCCTCGTCAAGAAGCTCTCCCGCGGCCTGCCTTTCCCGCCGGCCTCGGCGCCGCCCACGGGAGGCAAGAACGGTAGCAGGAAGCTGCTCGAAACGGATGGCGGACGCGTCGAGGAGCTTAACTTTGAGCGCGTCATCGAGGGCGTCGCGGCGCTCGAGAGGCAGCTCGATCCCCTCCTCCACGCGGTCGACCTCCTCAAGACCGAAAAGGAGCGCGAGGAGAAGGCTCTGGAGGAGGACTACGATACCCTCCGCACCCTCGAGGCGAACGCGCGCTCCGAGGCACGCAATTTCAAGGATAGTCTCCGCAAGGCGCACGTCCTTGTGCCGGAGGCCACGAAGCCCGGTACTGCTTCCGCTGCCGCCGAGAACACCGTCAAGCACGGCGAGCAAGATCTCAACTTCATCGTCTCCGAAGAGGGCGTCGGGAGCGGCACGCCGCTGTTCAAGGACCTCGAGGACGACGAGCTGCGCGGTCTGGCGGGACAGGTCGGCAGTCACATGGAGAGCATGCGGGCCAACCTGCAGCAAATTGACGGCGTCGTGCCGCAGATTGTCAAGAGCAGGGCCGCGCTGCAGGATGTGCTGTTTAAACACTTAGATCAGCAGAGTTTTGAGAATGTCTTGTTTGGATGAAGGGCGCGTCGAACATATCGCGAATCCCGTGTTGTGTAGCTCATGGATATTGGGGGAGTTTGGGAAAGCCACTGGGAGTTCTGGGCCGACTTGGTGTTGGGCTGGTGTTAGCATCGTGGGACATTGATACTGTACATTGACTACGGAGGCGTTGGCTGGCTGTCTAGGTGATACCACGCAATTGATGATTCATGACCTTCAGTCCCTGCCATTGACAAGACCAGACCGATCATCGTGATGTACTACCTTACACCATAATACCACCATGTGGCTTTCACTGAAGCCTCACCAGTCCGTTGAACGGTTCTGGCACAAAGCGGACATGAAGTCATTAACCCGTCACCAGAACCAGTGTCACCGCAGCATTCAGGTCATCTTGAAGATATTGCCTTGGAACCTTTTGCCTATGAAGAACTATACACATGGGGAAATTCAAACCTCGACCCCATCCTATACCATACAAAAAGCTGGTCTCGTAGCCTGTCTGAATTGTCTTGCCGAGACATCCCAAGCCGCAAAACCACCGCCTTTGTTCATAACATTCCTTGCTCTTCCTGGGCATCATCAAAGTGTGCCAAATTCTGTTAAGGTGCCCTACTCCATCCTCTTCGCCACGGAATTATACCGCACTACTATCGATGACCGGACCTCTCTATTTCAGCGAAGGTAATGGTCGTGTTGCGAGAGTTAAGATTTGATCCGCTGATCATCACCTGGATATCAGAGTTAGCTTCAATGGATGATCGTACATCAAGGCAATTTCAACTTGTGAAGCGTAAAGACTCCACAGCTGTAGAATGCAAGATTAAAAAGCTCACCTGCGTCATTATCATCGAGAGCTGTGGTGTAAGACAGACGACTGGCTGGGGTAGCCCATTGCTCAGTCGTAGCGGTAGTGGAATCTCCCGCAGGAAGCATGATCATGTTGGCCGGTGTAACGGGCCGGATAGTCGGTACTTCAGTACCACCCTTGTGAGCGTTCTTGCTCTCCAGAGCAACATCATTTTGGACGGTGTTGGCGGTATCATTGGCAGATTCGTGTCTCGCGTGCTCGGCTTCGTGGAGCCGCGCAGGCAGAGGGTCCAGGGAAGACGCTGGCTGGTTCTCCAACTCAGCAATGGCAAGAGCTGGATTGATGGCCATTTTGGCATGCTCACTGCCCTTCAAGGTTTCAATGCTGCTCTGGAGAGCTTCCAGGTCTTTGTAACCTTCCTTGGTGGGCAGGATTTCGAGCTCTGGATATTCGAGTTGGGCAGACGACTTGACACCGGGCTTGGACGGCATCATTTTTCCCAAGCTGGTCTTCATGGCCTTCCCGAGCTTCTTCGACATGGACTGAGAAGACTTCTTGATCTCGACGACGCTGGGCATGGAAGTCTTGCCGGCGAGCTCAACATACTGCGCTGTCTCCGCACCGGGGACTGCCGCAAAATCCTTCGGCGTCATATCGTCATCAGGGCCTGCAGTACTAGTTCTCTTGGCTCTGTCATGGGAGGGCCACTTGGCCCAAGAAGAAGGAGGTGTAGCAATCTTTTGGAAGCCCAAATTCTATTTGGTGCTTGTGACATCTTCGTTGTTCTCCGACTTCTTGGGAATGATGGTACCGGAGAAAGACTGCTGAGAAGTGCTTGACTGGCTGGCGTTTCGTGTTGCGATAAAATCCTGCGCTTTGGTTTCTTTGTAGCGATATCCGACTACATCTCGCTCTGTAGGGTGAGAGAGGTGGTTCTCGTCGACTGAGATTGTTCCCATGCTGGCTTTAGCCATGGCAGACTTCTTGGAATATGTAGTGGACTTGGTCTCGCGCTGGTCGTGCTCAACTTTGAAAGCTCGCTGCCAGACCACGGTGGCGCTTTCAGTGAGCTTGGGTGCAGTGAATGCGACGTCGTTCGGGACATGCTGGGTCGAAGAAGTGATGCTGTGACTCGAAAGCATTTCAATGTTCTCCCGTGGCTTGAGCATCTGGTTCGCTACCGACGAGGAGTTCAGCTGTGCGGGCTCCGTGGAAGACTGACTATGCGACTGCCATCGATTCTTGGTACTCGAGCTTCTACGAATGCCCAGGAATTGGAGCAATGAAGACTTTCGCGACGGTGCATAGCCGTCGCTAGGCATGTCGATCTGGGATTCACCAGAAATTCCTCCAATACCACCAACTGAACCAGGCTTCTCGTTCTTCGGGTCAGGGACGTTCTGCGCGGTGCCGTAGTTGTGATAGTTCTCAGTCTGGAAGCAAATACCATCTGCGCCAGCTACTTCCTGGCCTGATAGGATGATAGAAGGTACAGCCGTGTCAGAGTCGGGGTTCTTGTCTAGGGCGGTACGATAACTCTCATCAGAACGCTGCTCCTTGAGATTGTACACTGTTGCTTTATTAGTTGAGATACTAGCTTCCGCGATTAATGTAAACCCACAGTCAAAGTTGGCGAGGTCGAGATCAATAAGACTCTCAGCAAGGCTGTTGCGATCGTCGTCAACACTGATATTCTTGAAGCCCGATGGCGAGGCGGTACGTGTGTTCTGCATAGACGAGTATACAGAAGATGACGGATAGTGGGACGGCTCGTTCGCTTGCAGGGGCATTCTACCAACCAAAGTAGTCTTTATCTCCAAGTCGTCTTTCAAAGGCAAGTCGGCGTACGGCTTGTCACCAGAAATTTCTTGGAGGGGAAAGCTGATGGGGCTCGAGTATTGACGGTTTGTTCCTTTCTCATCGCCAGCTTCGGTAGCAGAGCTGCGACTAGGCACTGCAGTTGCGAACTTCTTCTTACCATCCAAATCCTGAGCTGTGACGAAATCCTCCTGAGACGAGAGCTTCTCGGCGAGCAGCCAGGTCTCCCAGCCACTGCCATCCTGGGACTGTGCAGATTCCGAAGTGCGGGGAGGCTGAGATATGCCCACGGGCTCGGTTGCGAGCTTGCCATCGGGCTTCTCCATGTCGCACAGAGTTGCGCCGTTGCTGGAAGAACCATCTTGAAATTGGGCCTCAGAAGCCTCCTTGTCGTCAAAGGCAGCTGTGCACTCGGCGTCCAGTGGGAGGGGGATATTCTGAGGTTGAAGAGAGAGGGCCATCTGACTTTCGCATTGGGGGATACACTGGGAGAGTCTCCAAGTTCTGAAAGACTCGTCATCCTGATCGGCGCGACTCTGGCGAGCAGGGAGAATCGGGGCCGGGGGAGGCATATCAGGGAGTGACCCTCGCTCTCGAAGAACAAGATTTGTGGCCGTAACCTTCGTGGAGGTTTCAGGCTTTGGACAGCTGCTACGCCGGCGGTCTCCAGTGGTGATATCGATAGGATGAACCTTAACACCTTCGTTCGAAAGCTTGGCAGCAGGCGGTGGCTGCGGCAGAGACGTGATATCAACCACAGAAACATCGGTGGGAATCTCCACCTCTATTCCGCTCCGCGGCCGCGGTCCGCTCTGACGCTCGCTTTGGTGATCACCAGGAACTTCCACCACTGTCTCCAACCCACGGAATCTCTTACTTCCAGGCGTGACAGATCGCGAACTGTGCTCGCTCTCGAGGTCGGCTTGAATGCGCCTCATGTTGTTCTGTCTCACAGAGTAAGTATAAGCAGCCTGATCGTATTGCGGGGAGCCATCTGTTTCCGTAGCAGCGGGATTGGAAGAGAGCCTCTGAATGCTGATAATCGACACCCGCTTGTCACTGTCGGGACTGTCAGACCGCTTGTTGCTGTTGTTAGAGCGGCGTCGGCTGAGTCTGCTCCAGGGACCACTTCTTCTGGGTGCTTCGATTTGATCCTCGTGGTCCGACACATATTCGACCTCGGTGGGATCAGGAATGAAATCCAGTTCAGGAGAGCGCATGTATGAGCGCTGAGAGGACGTAATGGAGCCCCCTGTGTTGATTCCACTGAGCATGAGTTCCATGTTGTAGTTGCTTCCAGGCAGCTTGGCCGGAGGAGGCAGCTTGATCAATTCGACAAGGGGCTGCTTCGGAACCTGGGCTGGAATTTTCTCCCTCGATTTCGCGTTCTTCGCCTTTCTGTCCTTCGACTGCGTGTCTTCGGGAGGATCCGCCTCCTTTGCCTTTGCGTCTTCATCCTGCCCCTTTTTCTTGGAGGAGATACCGATGCAGCAGACGTGCACCATCTTGATGGATTTCCACTGTGGATGCTCGATTTTCTGTGTTTGCTTTGGTCTCCAAACGAGCGAAGAGGTGGTGATAGTCGGATGGCTGGCGAAAAATACTCGGTACCAATCCAAGAAACTGCTCGACCTGCCCAAGAGGAGAATGATGCAAATGAAGGTCTGATGAGCAAGGTTGTCTTGCAACAGGCTAAGACCAAAAAGAGAGGTTGAAGGAGATGGGGGATTTGGCAAGAAGCTTCTTCTGTGGAGGGTAGAGGGCAGAGAAGGAAGGCAGAAGGCCCAGTCAAGTTGTGGAATGTTAACCTGACGATGTCATCTTTCTGCTGAGTGAAAACAGCGGGTGCCCCTGAGGGTTCCTTCTCGAGGATCTGTTGCTTTCACTGGTGGCAGTCACCAGGGACGACATCATCAAGCAACACGGGCACCCAGGTCAAGCAGCGGTCATCAAAGACCAGCAGCCGCCTCCCTCAATAATGCCATGCGGCTCGTGAGAGCATGTAACAAAGGCAACACCGCATGTGTGAACTGCGTATACTTAAAACTGAGGGTGAGCGCTTGCTTCGAGATCTGTATATACCCGCTACCCATCTTCAACCCATCTAACATAGCTTTTGTCAGAGTAATCATCCATGTTGGAGTGAGTTTCATGGGTTGGTTGTTAATACTGACAACTTGGCTTCGATTTGATCTTGTTCGAACAGACTCTACAACACCAGCCATATGGGTTGTACATGTTGACTAGTGTTGGCCTTTCTGGGCCCCTATCTGAAGCCTTCAAGACTGTCTTTGAGCATCGTCCGAAGCACCAGTTGGGAGCACCATCTTGGAGCATGATCTTGGAGCACCGTTCTCGGGCGTCTTTACAGGCATCGTTCGTATCTGCATCTCAAATCCTCCGCTTGAATGTGCAGTCGATCCAGATCTACAAGCATTCGTGTAGAAGAAATCAGAATGGGTCTTTTCAGTAGGACTCTGCATCAAAATGTGTCATTTCAGTAGGACTCTACTTCGAACCTCTGACTGACTAGCTCTTGACGTAGCTATTGCTGTTGATCCGATCCTCCAAATGGCCTTTTGGCTATTGCTAATCAGACCCATTGAGAAGGTAGTATTAGCAGACCATAACCCTCGAGCTTACAATATCTTGTGCCACTTGGCATCGAGGAATTCGAGTTTCAACGTTCCCTCTCGATCCATGTAGCAAACGCCACATTCTAGTTCCCCAGAAGGTGTTTTACGGCTCATCGACATGCTCTGTTCTGTGATGATCTTCCCTAAGCAGCTTTGCTGCGGCTAGATACGGGAAGGAAAGCTCGCGTTTTGGTACGGAACCATCGATACATCGATTTCAGACAGTTGAGACTGATGATGCCATGAGGTCGGGAATGGAAGCCTCGGACACGTGGGTTAGTGGAGGGCGGTCGAAAGCGGCCCGTTCAATGAGACATCCGATCCGACGTTGTGCCCTATGAGGCCGCAAGTACGAACGGGTGGCGCAGCAGGTTTTCTTGGCTTGTGGGAATTTTCCACACGAGACATGGAAGTGATGAAGCTGGTATCCGTTCAATATGCCGGTTTGAATGTTGCCCGGGTCTAGATTTGTCAAAATGCGCAGACTCGAGAATGGCTTTCGCTGACTTCAGCGTGCAACAATCTAATGTGTAGTCGAAAGGATGACCCGACCCGGTTGATTATGGGGACGGAGCTGCCGCATGATACTTGGCGACAGGGTTGGGAATTCGGGTGAGCGACCGATGCTGTGCAAACAAATGCAAGCGACCAAACTCAAAACAAGGACGTGGGTGTCAGACAGTGTTTGACGTTTTCTGACGAGTGTTCCGACTTGGTTCGCCTGGTCGGTCCTTTTTGATTAGCAGGATTTGACAGAGCATCAAGCCTTCGTATTAGGGAATGGGAACGGCAATTACGGCGCAGTCGCGACCAACATGAGGCAAATCAAGGAAGGCGATGCGATGGTGTGAAGCGGGCGGAAGTTGAAAGAAGCAACGACGGGAGGCAAAGCGGGTTGGCGTTGATGTGTCTTGGTCCAAGATCAGTGATCGCCCAGGCGTTGAGAATGTGAGGTGAAGGGGAAGACGATCCCGTGTTGGTTTCTAGGATGGGTGTAAGACAAAATGGCGGGGCGAAATGCAATGAAATGGGCCGACGCCGGTGTCTCTGAGTCTTTGAGAGACATGTGGTTGTGGGTAAGATATCGTGACATCTGAGGTACGACGAACATCTCAGTAAGGTAAGGTACCTTATTCTGAGTGTTGCCTGAGGTGATGCAGGTAACAAGTCCAGGCTCCGTCCCGGGGAGAGACGTAGTGGAGGAAAGGCGGAGGAAGGAGCAGAGAAGCTAAACCCAGGAGGAAGGCACCGAACGGCGAGGAGCAGGAACTTCCAGGAACCGAAGGAGCTGAAGTCACCGATTCGGGACCACCTTCCCGCCTTGCCCCAGGAGTAAGACCGGGCGGGAGACGTGTTACCGTCGTCAGCGGGTGGCCTTATGTCCAGTGCAGGCTGACGTTGACAACTTCCATTGACAAGCAATCTGAGAACCTGGAAGCTGGAGCATCCATCAATCAATCAATCGGCCAGTCACTTCTGACGATGGGTTCAGGTTCAAAACTCCAGAGTGCTCGAGTCCACCATTCGTGCCGAAACCACCGACAGGATGCACGCGGCAGCATACAAATGGCTCGAAGCCTCATCAGAAGTGACCAGATTCATCATCATTGTCCAGGGTCTTCAGGTGAAGATAATGTAAGCTCCAGGTGTGCAATTTCCAGCGCGAATTTTCTGCAAGATTAATCAAGTCAAAGGCCCAGCAGGATCGCTGCCATCGCAAAGCTGCGCAATAATATGCAGATTGCCGTTGGTCAAGGTCAGGCCAGACCCAGAACCCAGACCCGGCCAGTCCAGGCTCCCCGGAAAGTTGGGAACTGCCGGGTAACGACTCGCCGGCTCATCTGACGGTTATTATTACCGCAGAGCTGAAAGGAAGAAAAAAGAACACCACCACCTCGCTGCCTGCATAGCCGTACATACAGAAGTGTCGGTTGTGCTGGAAACAGTACACTTCGACATAATCTCGACATAATCTCGACACAATCATTCTGTGACAGGGACTTCCGGGGCGAACCCTGAGGGGGAGATTTGGTTGTTTCCACCCCTGCCGAGGAGGGGGCGAGGAGCCATGGTCCGTGTCACCGTGGATTGACGACTTGGAGGCTGGACTTCTGGAGTCTTGTGTGCAACTTTACTGCGTACTCAGTTTTCCCGCAGGTTTTCCCAGATGAAGGTCTCCGCCGCCAATTCCGGGGGGAAGAGAATTGACGAGGATTGACAGACCAGCAGTGCGGTGCAAAATGTAACCGCGAGCGGCAACACTTGAGCGCCAGTCTCCAGAGGGGGCCGAGGGGATCGCCTCGGGGGTCTGAAACCCTTCTCTTCGGGGGTTCAATGCTTGGCCAAGAGCCAAATGGTGAGGATTCTAACTGTACTCAAGCAGTGGACTGGGCTTCCAGTCACTGTGCCGGTTGCCCATGGGCAATGGTACGGAGTACCTGGATGATTCTGAACTTTGCTCCGTCTGATGATGCTCCTCATTTCCATCAGATCATCCCGTCGTTTCGATCTCATGTTTGCTGGCCGGGTTGGCTGCTCTCCTAGTTACAGCAGGGTCATCCACGCCTTCTCGTCGGTCACACGAAAGCACCAGAGACATTGAGCATTACGTTGCACCAGCTGAAGCCAGCTGCGGTCATGAGCTGAGCTTTGGAAATCCGAGTCTTTGTTCTACATTCCACCAAGCCCCCGGAAGATGCAGAACGACTCGATCCTCGTGGCATCTGAGACGAAAACATTCCGTAGCAGTGAAGAACAAACCACGGGCCACGAACCAGGACGACAACTCACAAAGCTTGGACCCGGCGTTGCCAACTCCATCTTCGATTCTGATGGACGATCATGGAGAAGGCGGAAATTTTCTCTGCTCCACGTCGGCGCACACGTACCGCATGTCTTGGCACAGCTGGCCACAGCGGCAGATGGGAGATGGTTGATGGATTGTGGCCCTCTGTCTCCCGTCTAGAGTTGCATCGAGACAACGTGACGATGTGGACTGGGAAATAGCATGGCGGCAGAGGCAGAGGCAGTCAGTCGGTCAGCGACAGTTTGGGGGCCAGGGTGCCAGACTACCAAGTACCAACTTCCAAAACTTCCAACAACTCTGGAACTGCATGGCGCGACAACGTCGCACACAATGGACCATTTCAGGGCTACCGCGTCGATCCCATTCTCCCCCCGAAGAGACGCCACATTGATCCGACCCCCCTGATATTTGGCTCTCCAGAGTACAGATTACCGCAGTCGGGTGCACAACAGAGATCAGTGACTGGAGAGGTTGTCAGCAAATCTAGGTCATCCGCTAAAGGGGGGACCGAGGGGCTGAGCGCAGACTCCCTGTTGGTCGGTGCCTCGATATGTTCCTGGCTAGAATCTGGTCTAAGGCAAGGTACCCGAGTCGACCAAGCGATTAAAAGCGCCTAGTAATGAGAGGGAAAGAATTGAGGGGGATGAGGCCACTGAGCCAACCGACATACTGCCGCTCCGACTCATTACGTTCTCCTCCGCTTCCAAGTTTCCATCCCGTTTCCCTAGCCACGGAGCCTGACACAAGATTGAGCACGACTGAAAGATGTCACTATTGACAGGCTTTATCGGACTATTCCCGACACATCTATGGCCACCATAGTCCGTACACAGTAAGATATATCCCGCAGAGAAAAGGGGTCAGGTTGCACGAGGGTCGGTTAATACTCGTGCACTGTAACGGAAGCGGTGCATATCGAGATGTGCAGTCTTCTGTTACGTCACTCACTGCAAACAAACAATACCCATGGCTTTTTCGTAGGGCAGGGCTCCCGATAAGAATTTGCGGTGAGAGGCGGGCCGGCGCCAGGTTGCAACTGTGCCGGAGTGTAGGACACATGCGAATAGGGGCGCAAAAGGGATCGACTGGCTACCGCTTCGTCGCAGATATTTCCAGTCGGCGGCAGTGTAAAGTCAGCTACAGCACGCGCGCGTGCGGCGCGCTCGCCATTCATCACGTATTTAGCACCGCATTACACGAGTATCTCTCTCTCCCTCTCTCTCTTTCAGCGCGTCTATGGATAGTTCGTCTCACGTCTCTTCACGTCACATCAAGATGGGCAGGGTCAAAACGGTCACCCTAAGGTTAAGTGAGTTTAAGGTCGGTCGCTAAAACGCCTCCATCGAGGTAGGTTGGTTGGTTTCGCAGCGGATCAGGACGCTACGGGCCTACGGGGAGACTCTCTCGAGAGGAGACCGCACGTCAAGCAGACGGACCCCCCGGCTAAGCGGCAGTCTCTCATGGCGTTTTCATTTTTAGCCCTTTTGTGGCTCACTCTGGTTTGGCGCCGCCGGGCGAGACTTAACCGCTGCATCTAGCAATGTGCCGTTGGCTGACTGTTGGCGCTAGACTAGATCACAATGAAAGTTGAACGGTGAGTGGACAGAGCGTGAGAAATGGCTGGGGTTTCATGTGAGGGGAAAGAACGGTAAGCTACGAATATTTGGAAACAGAATCTGGCAGATTGATGCAACGGTCGGCTGGCTGAGCCTCTGAGGGAGGTAAAAAAAAACTTTTGAGACTTGCATCGCCGTGTCTGCAAGGCCGAAAATACGACACATGCCTTATGATGGTGTTATTGACCACACACGTACTCCGTAGTAGTAGGTACGCCGTACAGATACGGGCCTGAGCCAACTGTCGGTCAGTCTGCTAGCGGTCTGTTGCACCTGTCACCGTCAACCGAAGCTTTGCATATGCGCACAGATTGGGTTGGGCGCATACGAGGGACGACTCGGCCGTGCATACGGACGGATGCTCGTACGTCTGAATGTCGTACAGCATACGATGGCCCATGGCCTTATTGCCAATTGGTGTACATAAAAAAAAAAGGCATGAAGAGTCGTTCTTGTGTAGCGCAGGGCACAATGCCTGTGGTTCGGCACCGCGGACGGGACAGCGGCAACAGACAACAGGCCATCTCCACCGTTTTATGGTCTCTCAATGAAAAGCAAATTGAGCATCCCGGGATACTACGTACGGATGGACGTTGAGGTCTGAGTATGGGGGGCTGTCGGCTACCGACGTGTACGACTAGGCTGCGAAGCCGGCATGATGCAAGAAGTTAAGAACAAGCTCAACAACGAGGGAGAAAGAGCAGCCCGCGCGGGATCGATGATCAAGAAGCAATCAATCTCTCTACTTGTACGGGTACGCTCTCCACCGACTGGATCCGCACGAGATCTAGAAGTTGGTCACTGGTTAGAGGGCTGAGCCACGTTTGCACGGAACACTGCCGTAGTCTGTTGGCATCTGCAGAGAAACTGTACAGATGGTCATGGAAGAAGCTTCCGTACGGCTCCGGGTAGCAAGCAAGAGTCAGTAAATGCACGCTCTCTGAAGCTTCTTCTTCTCCTCAGCTAATACGTAGGAATGTATCCGTACTGCGTACGAATAGTGTGCAATGACAGCGTATCCAGCTCCGTAGGTATGGGACCATAGAGTCCACAATCACATCTTTCATTAATTTGATCAGCAAGGTGAGGTACCTTATCGCAGGGACCCTCGCATCCTGGACAGTGGCTCTAGGAGTCAGGGATGACGGGGCGTCTGTGGCCACGATCTTGACTGGGATTCGGGCTGATGTGGAGGGTGTGGATCCGGACGATTGGCCACGCTTGTGTCTCATGTTGGGCGGTACCTGCATATGAGGAGCGGGATGGCAGGGGTTGGGCCGACAGGGGTAAGCTGACCAAAAAGTGCGCTGACAACTGGCAAATCCAGGACGACAGGCAGGCGCGCACGGCGAGGCAATAGCAACGGCACGGGCTGACAGGTGGTAAGGTAGGAGGCGCCTCCGAAGGCTTTCCCTGCTTGGGCAAAGGGGAAACACAACGTCGAGCGGTACGTATCACTCAAGCCTCTTTGAAAAAACAAGGTCGGAAAAGGAGTCAACATCAACGGTCACTCTTCTCTACGCAGTACCTACCTTGTCTAGGTACCTCACTCTTACACCTTCTCACTCACACTTCAGTCGAGCATCACAGTTGTCACCATCATGACTGCTCAGCACTGACTTCAACGACTACAGCTCAATACCCAGGTCCATCCATCACGACTACCGCTCATATTCCCTCACATATTGCCGTCGTCGTTGTCGAATACTACCCGGGCTGCCGTCATCACCGGCGTAGGTGGGGTCATCTCACTCCTGTCTTTTAATGAAGAGGACTCCGTCTGTGGGTTTGACGCTTGACTCCTCGAGATGGAAGACGAAAAATAAAGGCGGCTTCATCTCTTGCCCCCATGCAAGAGTCGAGGGCTGTGCGGCGAGCGGTGCGGTGGCCGCTGGTTCGCCTCTGCCTTAGCCCAGCTTCCTAAGGTGGGAAGCGGTTCTTCGTACCCCCTGGATCATCGAGCAAGGGTCCTTGAGAACCCCCCGGCGCCGTCATCCTTTTTTCTTTCCCACCACATCCGTGGTTCTCCACTCCACTCCGTGCCTCCTCCCAACGACACACACTCACACACTCACACACCACACCCTCACTCACTCACTCACTCTTACCCTCACCTCTACTCGCCCACTCACTCACTCTGCGCTTCCTTACTCACTCACTCACTCACAACTCTACAGAGTACCCTTCTCTTGCTTGGTGCCGGACTAGTCTCGCGCGTCCTGCCATCTCCTTCTCGCCCTCACAGATGGTTCACCATGTCAGGTACACTTCCTTGGCATCCATGTCATCCCATGCGGGCCAAGCAAGCGTTTGGCCCCAGTCGGTCCACCCCTAATGCGGTGCGATGCGCCTATGCCGCCGAACCGCGACAAAGTTCCTTGCTCCCTCTTTCTCTCTATCTCTCTCCCATGTATGCTCTGTGGATGGAGTACTTTGTAGTGTAAGTGGGAAAGTTCCCTCGCTGTGCTGGCAACCTGGGCCTGCCTTGCAAGCGCAACGGGTCTCGGCCGGGCCCTGGACCTGCAATCCCAAATGTCCATGGCATCTCTACACTACGGAGTACTGCGTAGAGACTAGACTCTCTCTCTCATATGGTGTACTCCATGGATGATGGACCATCACCCTCCAAGATGAAGGGCCCACGGTCTAATGTAGCTCCCACCCGGGGCCACCCCCCTCCATCAAAGTCCACCCTCCTCCTCGAGCCTTGAGGATTTCGATCCTATCCACAAGTCCACGTCCCTCCAGGCTCCCCTCCCCTCCCCTGCCCCCATGCTCCTATGCCCATGTACATCCACCATGGGCTCCACGGGCTAAAAGGACTCTGACCTCCCTCTCCCCTTCTAAATATCATCTCGCCCTTCCTCTCTTTCGCCTACCCTTTCTACCTTTCTCTCTCCACCGCACAGTCTTTCGTTGTCAGTCTTCGGACACATTCCATTCATTCAGCCTCAACCCACGCTCTCTATCGAGTATACCATTCGTTCATTTGCGCAAACTGTGTCTTGCAGCCAACACTTTTGAGAAACATCCCCGCGAAATTGATCTTTCGCCCCTTTTACGATCCCCGATCCGAACAAGCAAAACCGTCTACCCTCGTGGAGATATCTGAAGAGTCGTTGGAAACAACCCATACACAACTATCAAAATGAAGTCCTCCATTGCCGCCGTTGGCCTCATGGCCTCCCTCGCCAGCGCTTCCGCCTACCAGCCCCGCCACTTCCACTGGCGCCGCGACAACACCACCGCTCCCGCCGGCTACACCACCCTCACCGTCGAGGTCACCGAGGTTGCCACCGTCACCTCATGCGCCCCTACCATCACCAACTGCCCTGCTCGCAGCGCTACCCTCTCCGCCTCTGACCTCTCTACCTACGTTGTCACCAACACCGTTGTCTTGACCGAGGTTGTCTGCCCCATCACCGAGGCTGCCAGCCTTTCCAAGTCTCTGGTCCAGCAGCACTCTACCGGCGGTCTCCAGGGTTCTACCCGCACCGCTCCCGTCATCACCACCCCTACCGCCGCTCCCTCCATCCCCCTGTCCACCGCTGCTGTCACCAACTCTGCTCAGGACCCTACCGTCACCAGCCCCCCTACCGCTGGCGGCGACGATGAGGAGGACGATGACTGCCCCGCTGAGGATGGCGATGTCGTGACCACCGTCACCCAGATCATCTCTACCAAGACCCTTACCATGACCGTCGGCAAGGGCTCCACCGCTTCCGTCGTCACCACCGCCATCCCCACCACCGTTGAGTCTACCATCGTCGTCACCAAGCCCACTGGCTCTGCCACCAGCGCCGGCGAGGAGCCCACTACCACCACCACTGCCACCTCCACCGGCACCCGCACCGTCACCATCAAGCGCCCCGGCCAGACCGCCGAGTCTGCTTCTCCCAGCGGTACCCTCGGTGCCGACGGCCAGTGCGCTTGCCCCTCCGCCGTGACCGTCACCATCCCCGCCTCCACCGTCTACGTTACCATCGGTGGCTCTGCCCCCGCTGCCACCCCCTCCGCCAGCGCCAGCAAGACCGCCTCCGCCGAGGCCCCCGTCACCACCGGTGATGTCGGTGCTGACGGCGATGACGATGAGGAGGATGACTGCCCCGCCGATGAGGACGTTGTCACCCTTTCCACCACCGTCACCGTTGCCCCCTACCCCACCAACGGCACCGCCTCCGGCGCCGCTAAGCCTACCGGCTACTACAAGCGCTCCAACAAGCTCTTCTAAGTGTTTGATGTAGATTTGATTTCCCCCCCGCATGTCAAGCTATATTTGGTTATGAGAAGAATCTATGATTCATGAACAAACACATTCTTATCCTTCTTACACTTTTTTGTCTTGTATACACTTCTTGGGGTGAAAATAAAGCGAAGTTTTTGTACAAAACAACACAAAGCCGGGGTGGGAAAATACAAACAACTCGCACTTTATTCTTCGGTCCTGCCTGCTTTTTTGGTGTGGTGTTCTTTTTCGTCTAGATGGGAAAGAAAAAGGGCGGACAACCTTTTGGTATGGCGAGTCCATTGGAAGGGTTGTCTTTTGCTTGTCTGGTGGTCCAAAGCATTTCTGTGTGTTTTTTTATGGGAAAGATCAACACGGGCATCATTGCATTCGCGTAGCGGGTCGTTGGGGACCAAACAGAGATATATTTTCTATTGTTTCTTGCTCAAAGAAAAAATCTAAAAAACTTTTTTCACTTCTACTTTGTACATACTTCTATACTCGACCGAGAACAGTCAAATGGGGATGTCCTCCCGATTTCCCTCTTCCATTAGATGCTCGAATTTCAGTGTTTGGGTGGTCGCCTTTTCTCCTTCACACTCGATGCAAGCTATGCAACTTTCGCAGTGAGTCGAGTAAAGAGCCCCGCTCTCTCA
>MPDP01000173.1:0-42357 GCA_030869315.1 Colletotrichum cuscutae
TTAATTTAAACTACTTATAGGCTACTTTATTATTATATCCTCTAGTAGTATATTAAGGAGGGTACTCTAATATTATTAAAAGAGATCTACTTATACTAGTTCTAAAAATACTTAGAGCTTATTATTAGTACTAATACTTTTACCCTCCTATTCGATCCTCTATAAGTCCGAGGTAAGGGTTATTTATAAAGCTTTATAATAAGTATTATAATAATTATAATAGGCTCTTTAGTATTTAAGTTAAAAAAGCTAGTCGTTAATTAAAGTACCTCTTTTAAATAAGAGCTTTTTATATTTAAATATAAGGAAGCTACTAAACGTATAGAAGTAGTACCCGTATTAGTACTACTATTATTAATAATACCTCTAGCGCTAAGTAGGGCTACTTCTACTTAACGAGGCCTCGAGATTATATATAATTTTAATATATACGAGGCTAGTATAAAGATATAGTAGAAGTACTAACGAGCTATTACTAACGAGGTAATTAACGTAGTTAATAATAATAGGATTAATTTTATAAGGGCTCCTTAGCTACTAATACTTATAAAGTTACGATCTTAATTAACTAGTAATCTTATATAATTAAATATATTATAAGATCTAGCTAATAAGGATTGCGCTTATAATATTAAGTTTATAATAAAAAATAAGATAAATAAACTTATTAATAAGTACGAGGCTAAAATAAAAGAAGTTACTAAATTATAAGCTATGGGTTATATAGAGTAATTAATAGTTAATTAAGTAGTTAATTAAGTAGTTAATTAGATAGTTAATTAAGTAGTTAATTAGGCCAATTTAGCTAATTTATAAATTATATTAAATTAGGCTAATTCGTTAATTACCGTACTTTTTATTAAAATAATTTAATTAACTATAAGTTAATTAACGGCCTCTAATTAGCCTAACCTATTTGAATACTAACTACGCAGAGCCTAGCTTATGTATGTGCCCGAGACCGGCGGTCGTGTGGCGGCCGCAGCCACACTTGGGGGCAGAATAGCGGGAGCTGCTGGCAGGATATCCTCGCCCTTGCGCAACTCTGAACGTGGGATGTAACAGCTCTCATCGCGCACCTAAGCATAACACAAATCTAATAGGGCTTGTAATTACGTCATGTAACGGTATTATCAAGAGGATCATCGAGAAATTTTTAGCTGTTGATCGAACGAGTAAGCCCGCAGATATATTGCTGTGGTCATCGTCCGTTCTGTGCCGCACTCACTCCGAGACTGCTCCCTGTTCTTGTCGCTTGTACTTGATGCAGCCCCTAAGCGCTAACAGTACCCGTTCCCAGCAGGACCCATAGTGATAGTTGTCTCAGCACTCAAGTTGACTAAACACGAAATCCATTGTCACAGCTCGTCGCCACTGCTCTTCAACGCGGCGCAAAAAGTTCGAGTAAATAGGCAACTTTTGGATGACATGCTCATGGTCTCACTAAAGCATCGAGCCGCCACTGAATATCTGTCTGGAGTTGGATTATTTTCCTAATTCATGCCAAAACTTTCGCAACTCGTCGATCACTGTGGTGCCAATGGCAACAATCGCATGACGATTTCCAAAAGCCGAAACGGAAAAGAATGGGGAAAAGAAAGTTTCTTTTCCCTGTCGAGCAGTTGCATCTGCCCAGTCTAATAAGACCCGGCGGGATGACCACGCGGCAATCGCCCCCGGATGAACGGACTTGAGTTCCGGGCAGAAATGATGTTGCGCGGCGCGGGCAGAGAAGCGCACGAACCACTGAACATTGCTGCTCGCGCACAGCGGGTAGTAACTGTGAGAGTTTTTGCCAGGGATTATTTATTTTCACATCGGAAACGAAAATAGCTACTGACTCGTGGGAAAGCCAAATATGGTGCACGCAAGGAGTCAGGTTTGGTTCAACTACATCACATCACAGGGGAACAAGACAAGATAATTTTTTTCCAAGAAAGGCTGTCATTTATACAGGCTGTAAAGAAGATAAGGTATCTACAGAATCGAAAGCTGCCGCTAATTCCACTGCCACTGTGGGTAACCTTGACCCGGGGCGAAATGGTTTATTTTAGAAGAGCGTAACAAAGTCAAATCCTAAAAGCGGATGACTTAGATCTTGCCGTAACCAGCGCTGCTGCTGGAGACGGAAGAGGCGGCAACGGCGTCGGGGATATCGGCGCTGCCAAACTTGTTGAGAACGCTGGTGTCGGTGCCGGTGAAGGTGCCGGAGCTGGAGAAGCTGTTGGCCTGGCAAGAGCGGCCCATCTTGGAGGAGCAGTCGGCAGCGTTGGAGGAGGTGATGGCAAGGGTGGCACCGTCGCCGCCGGCCTCGATGACAGTCGCGACGTTGCTGAAGACGTTGCCCTCAGCCAGGACGTAGCCGCCGGAGGTGACCTCGAAGCCGTGGCCGGTGGAGTCGGACCAGTAGTTGTTCAGGGCGTGGACGAAGGAGTTTCCGTTGACCTTGGGGGCACGGCCTATAGTTGTGAGTTAGTTTTCTATTGCATTTGCTGGTGTAATTTTCCTTTCACGTTGACTTACCAGAGAAGTGGTGGATGTAGTTGTTCATGTAGGTGATGGTATCGCTGGAGCCGGCGAAGTAGTTGACCCAGTAGTGGTAGCCGTCGCAGGTGGCGGAGTAGTCGCTCTGGCCATCGAACTCAGAGTTGGAGACGGTCACCTTGCCGGAGGCAGAGGTGCCGAGAACAAGGTGCTGGCGACCGATCTTGGAGGTCTAGATTCGAGGTTATTAGTGGTGTGTAATCTCAGATCTCAGACGAGTGAGCACTTACGGTGACGTGGTCGATCCAGACGTTGTCGGTGGTGTCGAGAGTGATGGCATCACCACCCCAGACGTACTTGGGGTTGATGTTCTCAATCTTGATGTTCTGGATGATGACGTTCTCGGCACCGGCGATTCTCAGACCCTTGCCAACAATGACACCCTTGGAGCCGGATCCGATGATGGACTTGTTGGAGGCAACCTTGATGGGGTTGAGACCGGCCTTGTTGTAGGTAACAGAGACGGAGGGGGCGCTGGACTGGTAGTTGTTGCACCACGAGTCCTTGTTGATGGCGACCTGGCAGGCGGAAGCGGTTCCCCAGGGAGCGCAGCCGGTCTCGGTGGCGGTGCCGTCCTCGTCGGTGAAGTCGAAGGTCTTGGTCAGGACGATGACACGAGCGGACGAGTCGCCGAGGTACGAGACCAGCTCGTCGTTGGTGGTGGGGGTGACGGCAGTCGCAGAGCCTCCGCCGGTGGTGCCAGAGGCGAAACCCTCGGGGGTACCGGTGACGGAGACGGCAGCGGCCTGCTGGGCAAGGGCCGCAGCGGCCAAAAGGAAGGACTTGGCGAACATCTTGGGAAAAAAGGTGTAGAAAAGAGTTGAACGAATGAAAGAATGAGTGACTGTGGGAATGAAACAGCAAGAGAGAACAGAGCAAGGCAACCTCGAGTTGATATACAATTGAAGGCTGGGATGGAAACTGGGTCTTTCGACGAGCTCACCCGAGCCATTGGATCACCTATTGCCATAGAGTCCATCGGCTTGCCATCGACAACACGATGGATTAGGCCATGACATGGATTGTTGGTCGTTGGCCGCGTAGTACGGGCCCCGTATGTGATGCGGGCGCGTAAACAACCATGGAATTGAATATATGACGGGGGCTTCTCACTCCACACAGAAATCCAATGGCAGAACCAACGGTTACTGAAACAGGCAATGATGGCTGGTCATCCGAAGCGCCATCCCGGACGTCGAGGGCGTGGTCGGGGCGGTTCGTGGCACACACCTAATCAATGTAAAGCTCCGATCGACGCAAGACGGAGTACGTCCTGTGTGACATTAATTCTGCCAGGTCCACCCCATCCTGCCACGCGGGTCCGTCCCGAGGGAAACGAGCCTCTCACAGGCTCCCAGAAACCACCATAAACCACAAAAAATCCCATCAGCATCCAGGTTTGGGGTCCTTTGCGGCTCCGTAGCTCACTTCCCAAGTTTCCATACGTTGGAGCCCGTGTTGGCACTGGTGAAAATACCCCTGGCTTCCCGCAGCGGAGACTACTCCCCCCACCACCCGAATCAGACATTCACAAAATCATTTCAGGGGGTGTCTGTCAGACAACGTACGAGTCCCAATTCGCGAGGCTTTCGTATCCTCTATGTTTAGCCATGACAGCCTCTCGGGCAATAAAGCTACAACGAGATGGAGCTGCAGGAAAGACAACATGGAACCCGCACGGCAGTTGCCATCACGCATTGAAATCGCCCCCTCCCCTCTTCACCACCGGACCCGGGACTAAGGATCGTGGGGGATTTTATTTCGTCTGAAACTACGCTGTATTCGGAACTCACCGACACTGAACAGGGAACGACCAGGTGGAGAAGTGCCAGCAAACACAACGTGACGTGACATGAGAGAGGGAATCGAAGCCGACTAAGGACTGGACCATACGGATACATACCTACACAAACACACACGCACGGGAACGATAAAAGTTTTGTGGCTCACTGTTAACTTTTGGGCGGGCCCGACACAATGCAACCAGGAACCTCACTCTCTCCCTCTCCCCTAGAAGTAGCGATAGGGGAGCCGAGGGCAGTGTATGGTATTGATGGCGGCCAGACCCCGTTGTAGCGGGTTGTTGCATCATTTGACGTTAGGCGAGTCTTTCTCGGTTCATTGTGACATGCACTGCAACGCTGTTTTGAGTTTAAGCTGCTGAGCCAGACTCTGTCTTTAATATCGAGTGTTCGAGAAGCCGCGACACAAACCAATATATTCAACTGGGGACGCGTAACATGTCGGTCAGGTGCCGAGACAGGAGAATGAAGTATGGTCTCTAGTTGAGGTGATGCTCAGCCGCGCCGATGGGAGACGAGCGACGAGGCGGATTGTTTCCGGGGGTTCCCGGCCGAGAGCTTTTTTTTGGTCCACGTAATTCCCCTGTTCGTCCAGTCTTGCCTCCACCTTGGCGATGTTTGAAAGGCGACAATGCATGAGCTGTCGAGGAGACAAATTAGTTAATATGGCAAAGAAGTGAACGAGATTGAAATTCGTCAGTCGACGCACGAAGGCCGGAGTTTATCCTGAATACTACCGCCGTTTGCCTTGGTCGGGAAGTACGGACGAGAGAGCTTTTTGATCGTTGCATGGATTTCATAAAAAAGTCATGCACCCTGACAGTTCCTCGCAAATGAGGCAGGAGTGCTCCGTAGATATTGTTTCATCGAAGCCTTTAAAGACATTTGCCAAGAACGCCAAGAAGAATCTCGAGCAATCGGACGGCCACAACCCGATAGTTGTCAATATCAGATTAAATCATTGAATGGACTATATCCATCTACGGATTACTTATCAATCAACTAAGTCAAAGCACCCACTTTTGGGCACCCCCCCCTTTTAGGCACCCTAACAAAACATAGTATCCAAACATTAATACCAACCATAATTAATTAATTAACTACTTTCTACTACTATAATAATATAATTAAAATTCTTACTAAGTAATTCGACTCCTATAAGTCGATTAGGACTAACTAAACGGTTACTAAAGTCCTCTTAAGCTCTCTATATATCTTAAATATTTACGAACTTAGTATTTAAGTTTATTAGTATACTCTTTTTTTTTTTAGGCTTTATATACTTAATCCTAGCCTTAAGAACTCGAACTTAGTACTAAAATATAGCTAATTAATAAGCTTACTCCCTAAAAGCCTTTTTTACTTTTCTAAATAGTAATCCTTAAGTACTATTATTTAAACTAAGCTTTATAAATAGTTTTAAATAATTATAAAGCTCGCTAGCCTTCCTAGGAGTTAACTAGTTAATAATAGAGGTTATTAATACTTAGTTAAGTAGTTTATTAGTATTATTAGTTATTTACCTAGCTTTTATACCCTTTTTAAATAGTATAACTTATATAAATAAAACTATTAAGTTAAGAAGTAGCTTAGCTATATTAAATAGCTATAGTCTAGTTACTTTCTACTTACTTCGTATATTTAATAATATTAGACTAGCTAAATAAGCGAGCTAGTAATAGCTTAAGAAGTACTACTTTTTAATAATAATAGAATTATTTACTATATCCTCTTTACTAAGCTCTTTTTTATAATAAGACTTAATAGGCCTAAAGATAGCTATATCTAATAGCTAGAGGATATAAGAAGTATATAATAATAAGAATAATAAATAACGTTATTTTTATAATACTCTTATATAAATTTTATTATTATTTATTTATATATTCTACTTTTGCTAGCTACTCGGGCGGTTCTCAATATTATTTACATAGTATTAATATACGGTATTAGTAGATACTTACACTGTCTTACTAAACTATTTTTTCAAATTTTCTAACTTTTCAACTTTTTCTCTTATAAAGTTTATAACTACGGATTATTAATAACGATATTAAGCACTTAATGCTACTACTTTATAAGCCCGCGTACCTAGCTAAGTTAGCTACCTTTCTAAGTAATAATAGCTTATAATAGTATAATATTAGAGATACCCTCGTTATTATTATTAAGAATAATACTAACCTTACTAATATTTTTAATTTTAACTCGTATATATATATATTCGTTACCTCGTTATTTTTATTAAAGTCGAAAACGCTTCCCTCGCTATTTATCGCTATTACGCTATTACTATTATACTATCGCTATTATATTATTACTATCGCTATTATTATCTAACTATCTACCTTAAGTATACTTTATTAAAATACTGAGACGCTACTAATAGCTTATTAACCCTTAGGGCTTCTTTAATAGTTAGAAATTCGATTTTATAAATATTATATTAGAGGACCCCGAGCTATAGAGAGACCGCTTTAATAAATACTATATCTATAATATTAATTTATAAAAAACGGATAGATATATTATAATAAGCGTCGCCCTTATTAGCGCCCTTTTAATATAATAAAGTAGTATAAATAAGCCTAGATTTAATAATATAATTAGGAGCTTAAAAAGAGCGTAGGTAAGCGTATTAAATAAGAATATTAATAAGGAGAGGTTATTATTAAATAAGATAAGGGGAGAAAGTAAGGGGTAGTATTTAGCTATTAAAAAAGTAATTAATATACTACGGCGGCGGGGTTATTAATATTTTAAGTTTAGTTAGTATTAATAATTAGTAACGGCTATAGCTAGCTATAATTAGTTATAAAGTTTTATTAAAATACGTAATAAAGACACTCGATATTAACCCTAATAGACTAGCTTGCTTATGAAGGCGAAGATGGCCCCTAATGAGGCGGACCGGACCCCAAAGGGAAATTTTATTATTATATAACTCCTATACCTACCTAGTACTAATAGTTAAGGCTAGTTTAGCTTACTAAGCCCCCTAATAGGAGGGGTCTTAGTTTATAATAAGAATATTTTTTTAGTTAGTAAAGGGTAGTCTCGTTAGTTATCTAGCTATTATTTATTATTATAAACTTCTAACTATTATAAGTAATAAGTTAAAGGGGGAACTACTACTATTAGACCGACTTTTTTTTATAAATAATGAGTAGTTTAATAACTTTACTATTAGTAAAAATATACTTAATAATCGTTACTTAAGTACGCGAACTAGGCTCTTTTTTTTATATTACTATAGCCTTTACTATGCCTAAGACTAGCCTATTAGCTCCCTTACTCTCTATTATACTAGTCTTATTTATATTATACTTATTAGCTTATTTAATACCGCTAATCTTTAGTATATTAAGTAATCTAAATTATAATTTAATTATATTAGTAATAGCTTTATTAATATAGCGCGAATTTATTAAACGACTTTTCTAAACCCTTATTAATAAGTTCTTTTTATTAAAAGCGTTAATCTATCTCTTTTTAAATAGTTTAATATCCCCTAAGGATTTTAAAACTCACTTAACGAATTCTCTAACTTATTTATAAGTTAGTATAATACTTAAGTAATACTAAATTTAAATTTACTAAGTTAGCTAGTTTTTTTATTATAAAAAAAGCCTCTAAAGCTCTACGAATACCCTCGCCCTCGTTTAGTAGCCTCTTTTTTAACCCTAAAGTATTATTTTAAGAACTCTAAACTCGATCGAGGCCCTTTTAATAAAGAGACCGTTTTTAATAATATTAAGTACTTATTAGAGTTTATTTTTAGTATATAATACTATTACTTATTAATTAATATGTGTGCTAAAAAGGAATGTATTTAGACGATTTTTATAATTATTATATTAAATTAAAATAATAGGTAGGGTTTTAATATAGTGGCTGGAAGGGATTTTTTAGGGTGCCCAAAAGGGGGGGGTGCCCAAAAGTGGGTGCTTTGACTTATACAAAATGTATATCCTGAGATCAACCTCTTTGGAAGCTATAGCGATCTGTATGCGCTTGGATCGGACGCTTTCGATTTTGTGTTTTAAGGTTCTCTTACAATGCTACGCCATCGCGAGGTAGCCCTCTTTGCTGAAGGCGATAACAGACAGTGCTATAACAAAATTAACCGGGGTGCTGCGTTCCTATAATCCGAAAGTTTCTGCCGATAAACCATCTCCACTCTCTAGAGCGCATGTCTGGGGCAGTTGTCGAACTCTGTTGCGCATCGGCAACTCCAGAGTCAGTGGTGTTTTTTGAGTTCAACTCGCACTGCACGCACAAACTCAATTTGACTGCCGCCAAGACTTTTTCGTAAGTTGGCATATCCGTTCTGCTGGTGTACGATTTTGGGTGGGTGTGGTGATCGTGGGAGTAGTTCTGCACCAAGCCGGGGGAGGGCTCCAACGCTCATCTGCAGACTCAACGGGCAGAATTTCGACATTTGGCGGGTTTGCGAGTAGAGCTCCAGATCGTTGATCATCATTTTCCGGTAGTGATTGACGGCAGATTTGAAGGGTTCGGTGGACAGTGACGACAGAACCACGCGATTGCTGAAAGAATTGATTTCCCCATATTGATATGCAATATGGATAGGATAAAAGGACCTTCGACCCTTGAAGTAGACAACTAGATAATTAACTCAGACGTCAGCGAGGCCCACGAGTCATCTCAACAGATGCAATTCATTCAGCGTCAACTCGTGTTGAGTTGGCTTGAGTCATCGGGAGGTTGAACACAAATTTGAACAATTGCCACAGCAGACTCGATGAATTCTCAAAATGGAGATTTCCATTTTAAGAGCCATGTTCTGATTTGGTGCATACGTACATGTAGTGAACTGATTCAGCAGGCGCGCGTGAATAGTAATGGCACTCACGGACTCAGGCTGCCAATAGGTAAGAGACAATTGCCGATTCTAGCTCAATCTACACTGTCGATAAAGGAATTAGTTTGTCGCTCATGCTCAGGCAGAACGTCGAGTACATGCAATGATCAGGAAACCTCATAGCTTCAATAAGGGGTGCGAGGAAGTGCGCGCATCGGAATGGAATACTCAGCATACATGTTGAGTTGTCAATGAAGTTACCTAATTGATGCCACAAGGTTTTAATTGTCCTAGACTAAATTCGTAACTCTCATTTGTATGATTGAGCTTGCTCAGGCATAGGCGAAAATTGGTTGTTAAACTTAGTGTACAGCCGATAAGGAGAGTACGGCCTTGGCCAGGCCAATGGCTATGGAAACTGCGAGTGTTCATCACCAGTATCGCTTGACTGGAATGATGCACTTATTCCTGAAACTGGACCAAGCGTCAAATCGTAGTAGAGACATCTTGTATTCGTGTCTTTTTGTTGAAGGTAAAAAAAAGACAGAGACGGCAAATGTGTACTGCTGTTTAGTGCTCTCTAAAGACGGACTATTCACAGAAGGAACGCACAGGGGAAGAAGAAGGGAAAGAAAATTTGAAACTTAATTAGCACTCCTTCTCTATCAATTGACTGTTGCACAGAGTTTGATCTTTTTTCAATGTTTGGACAAATCACTTCGATCAAATGCCGAGGGGCCAAAGTACAAACGTAACTTCAGATTCCCGATTCAAGACTCCAAGAGTCGGCCCTCGGAGTTTAAGGTTTACTGCGCAGTAGCCAGTGTCAGCAAGAATAATAGTGAGTGCGTCACGGCCGCGCAATGTTCGTTGTTGAGATCAGCAAAGTTCAAGTCGAACGAACCTCTTGTAAAAAATACGAATTAAGAATAGGTCACAAAATTCGAAAACCTAGTATCGCGTCTGTTTCTTGAACATGTTGTCAATTGGTGGAGGAATCGATCTTCTTTCAATTAGGTGGCTGGCGTAGAATGTTTCTTCGGAAGAAATGCCGAAAGAGTGGGAACCGATGGTGCAAGATGTGCATCAATGGCGTTCATCGCAACGGTTTTCATAAGCGCCACCAACCACTGATAGAGCTCGGATGGTGTCATTGGTTTAGACTGACATCTTGACATGGGCATCGCGGAGATTCGGCCTTGTTTCGACAACGTCAAGTTTCCCAAGGGACTGGAAACACTGTGTTCTAGCTATGCTTTGCTGTGTGAGTCTACAGTGCCAACGCCTTATCACGAATTGTCAGGTTTCGATGCGTCAATCGGCAATTCTCTCCACTGAGGACCCCATTGACAATACAACTCCCCGCATGACGCTGTCGGCTCCTGCCGAAGAGAGAAAGCTTCAATTGACCGTCTGATATCAGAGTTTGACTTGCTGGGTATAAGATGTAAAGTCATGTAGCCATTCGGAACCTCGAACCGACGACCTTTAGTCAAGTCGCTCGTTGCAACCTGCCTCCAGCTTGAGAACCTGCCCCAAAGACAACTTTCAAGGCTTCAAGATCATGCACTTCTCTCGGCTGTCCGTGTTGGCTTTGGCCGGCAAATTGGCCAGTGCCGGGAAGGGTCCCTTTCTCGAGCAGATTAATGACTCGACCTGGGTCATTGGAAATGATCACTGGAACCTGACACAGGGTTCGCTCTACGCAACCAAGCTTTTCTGGGAGGGTGTCCCGGGCGCCGATCTTGTGGGTTCGGCTGCCGGCCACTACGTCGGCTACGGTAAGACGACCTTCTCATCGCAACTTAACTTGATGAAGCTGAGCTGACTGACATATTGCAAAACAAGATGGGGAGAACAATCTCCAATTCACAAACGCCACAATCGCATCCCGCGGTACGGACTACATCGATGTCAGTTTCTCCGCCGCTGCCGGTGACTTCCACTGGGTGATCTTCGACGACTTGACCGGCGCGTACCAGTACTTTGTCAACCGGGCCCTCCCCGACATTAGCATTCTCCGGACTTTGTGGAGGTTGGCCCCCGACGTCTTCCTCAACGGTCGCACGCATCTCAAAGATGAGCCCCTGCCCGACTTTTCGCTCTACGCCACCGCGACCAATGTACAGGATGAAACCTGGCAACTGGCCGATGGGTCCTTCATCACAAAGTACGACTGGTCCAATGCTGTCAGGGATCGTGACTTCTACGGCGTCTACGGCCCCAAAGCCGGGTCGTGGTACATCCATCCTACGACGGAGTACTACAACAGCGACCACCTGAGCCAAACTTTGACGGTGAGTTATTAGGTGACTCCTGCAATCTCGTGGGCAAATTTCTGACCTGATGACTAGGTCCACCGAGAGTCAAAGACTGGAGATGCAGTCCAGCTCAATGTCGTTCAGGACACTTCTCACTTCCGCGTTGGCAAGACAGTGCCTCAGCCAGCCGGCAAGGTCTGGGGACCTTGGTTGTGGTATCTCGTAAGAACACCTTGATCACGCAAAAGTCGGGGTCTCAGTATCGCTAACATTTGCATGCAAAGAACAATGGAGACGTAGCGGACGCCGCGCAAAAGCACAAGGAGGAAGTCAAACACGTCCCTTACACATGGTTCAAGGACACAGCCTACCACTCTCGTGGCGGAGTTCAGGGAACTTTGGTCCTCTCCGACGGCCGTCCCGCCTCTGGCGCTGCTGTCTTCCTCGGTGATACCGACATTACCATCCGCCCCTCGATTCAGGGCAAGAACTACTACTACACGACGTACACCAACGACAAGGGTCGATTCTCCTTCGACACTGTTCGCACTGGCGGGTATGCCGTCTACGCCACCTCCAATGGTGGCAAGCTGGCCGACGTGTACACGAACTTCACTGCGCCTCTGACGATCACAAAAGACAAGACACTGAACCTCGGCGAGCTCTTGTGGACCGTCCCCAAGAGCAAGCAAATCTTCCAGATCGGCGAGTTCGACAAGAAGGCCAACGGTTTCAAGAACGGCGGCGTGCCCTACCAGCACGGCGTGGCTGCGCAGAGCCCCGCGAACCTGACCTTCACCGTCGGCAAGTCCCAGAACGAGGATTGGTACTTTGCGCAGTCCGCCATCGGAAAGTGGACGATCGAGTTTGACATTCCCTCGGCGGACCTCGCTGCCAACAAGACTGCGCTGCTCAGCGTGTCGCTGGCTGGGTACTCGCAGAGCGCGGCTTTGGACATTGACGTCAACGGGCAGGTTTACGGCTCCCTGAGCAAGGACACGTTGGCTAGTGATCCTGCTCTGTACCGGTCCGGCAAGGTGAGCGGCGAGTGGCGGTTTTTCCAGTACAAGATTGATACCGACGTCCTCAAGGCTGGGCAGAATACTGTGGGCTTCACTGTTACTCGTTACACTCAGTGGAGAGGTTTCTTGTATGACAGCATCGTCTTGGAATGGCTCTAAGTTACCAAGGCATCTGTCACATCGATGTGTTTATCACGAGTACAAGCAGCCATGAGCATTAAGGAAACTAATGACATAAGAGATTATGACTACTGGGAACGCTACTGCTGCTGTTGTTGCTGGAGCCGAAGAAGTTCTTGGAGCTGCTGCTGTTGTTGGGGAGTCATTTGTCCCCCCAAAGTTTGGCCAGGAATACCTACGTTGTTGGTATTACTTTGTTGTGCACCCATGGCTGCGTTCGAGCCGCCGCTCCCAGCACTCCCCAGACCAACGTTGCCGAGACCAGCGTTAGCCATGCCCATGTTGATGTTGCCCATCCCCATGCCAACGTTATTCATGTTACCGAAGCCGGCCTGCGGGGAATGTGAGGCCATGGCATTACCCTGATTTTGCAGATTATTGAACCCAGACCCAGCCATTCCCACGTTCGGCATGCCCATTCCCATCATACCTAACTGATGCAGATTCTGGAAGCCTCCGGGCATCCCAAAACCCTGCTGAAACCCTCCCTGCTGAGGCACTCCAAGCCCTTGTCCACCGAAGCCAAGTTGATTCCGGTTGAAGTCGTCGTAGCGATGCTCTTTCTTGTGGGCAAGTTCGTTCTCCAGGCGCTCGTGCCTCACCGAGTAGAGATACGCGTTGAACTCATGGGACACCTTGGCCACCTTCTCAAAATGCTCACCCTTCACAACGATGGGCCCCGGGATATTGTTCTCCTGCTGATGGAATTCGGCCAGCGCCACGGCCGTTTGGAAGGCGTTTCTGATTTGTCTTCCGTTCCAAACTGGCTTGTGGTCATCCCTGAGAGTTTGCAAGTTCCAAAGAGTTGTAGAAAGAGCTACGATCTCATCGCGCTTGAATGTTACGTGTTGCGACGGGTCCATCGGCGCAGCTGCGATTGAGAGTTTCTCCGTACGATCCATTTGCACTTCCCATATCTTCTTGGTTTGCTCGTGGGTGAGGGGTGGATAGTACAAGGCCATGGACATGCGGGACTTGAAGGCTTCGTCAAAGGAGCCAACCTTGTTGGTCGTGAGAAAGAGAATTCCTTCGTAGTATTCCATCACGCGAAGGAAGACTGTATTCAAGAATCAGCACAAATATGGGAGCTAGATACCGCTTCAAACGTACCAGATACTAATGCGTTTCGCTCAATGTTGTCCTGGCTTCTTTCGGCCAGGAAGACGTCAGCTTCGTCTAAGAGCAAAACGCAATCCCAGGCTTGGGCCATCTGGAATGCATTCTGAAGATTGGATTCCACCTCGGTTGGAGTCATCCCCAAGTCACCTGTTTATGAGTCAGAGCCTTGTTCTGATAAATCCATACTTCGCAGTATGGTACGCACCGCAAGTGATAGGCAACAATGGCTTGTTGTAGTAGGCTGCGACGGTTTCTGCGATCCATACTGTTAGTATACATCCAAATTGCCAGCATAGAGTTGAGAATAATACTGACCAGCAGTTGAAGTTTTGCCCACCCCAGGAACTCCGTGCAATAGTACGATGAGGCCCTTCCCTGAATATTGTCAGTTTTTAAGGTCTTTCAGAAAAAACGTCCACCATTCATGATAATACCTTTGTCTTGGATGATATCAAATTGACGCCGCTCAGACTTCTTCTTGCGAAAATGAGTTGCCATCAAAGACTTGATTATGGTTCTGTGACTGTCGTCTATCTGAAGGTAGTCCCATACCTTCTTGTCTTCTCCCATTCTAGTGAGGCTATGTCCCTGGGTATCAAGTGAGCCAGATCCGAGAGGAATACAAGCTAGATTCCATATGTCAGCGAAATCAAATTACTTCTTGCTGAAAGAATGTCCATTTACTTACCCCACTGACGTGTACGTAGAACAAAAGCAAAAACTCTGTTGGGAAGCAGGAGGATCTCATCTCCTTCAGGAGACTCTCGGCCGTAAACCTCTACGGGCTGAGATTGATCGGTGTATTCGAGAACTTCCTCCGCGATTCGAGCATCCCATACTCGATCATCGTCTACTCCTGGGGGAATGATTGGAGGGGGGGAAGAATATGGTGGCGATGCTTTCTTTTCTTCAGTAACCTCGGCCAAGCCCCAACTGCCTCTGGACGATCTTCCGGGCTTCCAACTTGGAACTTCTTGTAGGCAACGATGGAAATCCACAACCACTGGGCTTTCAATAGCCTCCGAAATCATCACAGCAGAAGTGATCGCCCCCTTCTCAGGACGGCGTAGAATAGTTCCCTCAGGTTCGTGTATCAGACTTTGACCTCGGTAATAACTGTAGGAGCATCTTGTGTAGGATATGAAATCTTGTCCTTTTTCCTTGCAGCCTGATATGTCAACAAACCCATCTCGCTCTGCGATTCTCAAGGGAATGATCGGAAGGGAACGAATACTGGTCAGATCCCTGAGCATCTCGAACTTAAAGTTCTTGAAGACGCGGATGAACTGGACGCCATCGAAGTCTATGTGATAGCATTCTATCACAAAAGGGAGAGGTCTCGAGTCGTTCAAAGCACCTCCAAGCTGTAAATTAGTGGCTTGAGTCGCAGGTTGCCGGTATTGTGGTGTTTGACCTCCTTTGCCTTGAACCACACGCCACAGCTTCTGGGGAACTGCTGGATCTTTGACGTAGACGATACTCCCCGGTTTGAACACATGCCATAGTTCTTGGTAGTGGATCCGGACATCGCCTGATCCCTCAACTGCTTTCCCCAAGGGAAGAATGTACTCATCAATGCAAGACACAAGAGTGCCTAGGTCATCAGATGCTTCTTGCAGTTCATCTTGGGTTAAAGATTTCCAATCGTACGCCGAAGTGAATATAATGTTGTCTCTCGTTTCTCTTGTCATTGCTGGCTTTGCATCCTTCGTTTCGATTTCTTCACTGACTTCGGCTTCAGTCGACACTTTTGGATCTTTAATCTCTATGTCTCTGTCTTTGGAGCTAAGACAGAGTTCCTGGATCTCCGACAATCTTTCGCGGATCTTGGGCTCAAGCCATTGGAGAACCTTGAAAGGGCGGTAAATCGTGTAATTGTCGGCCGGATGGTTCGGAACCAGGGCTCCATTCGACAGGGCACTAAGGACTCTCTTTACCGCCAAAGAATTGATTGATATCCTAGAAGGGATCACTTTAATATCGTTGTCCCGGGGTTGTAGAATGACGGGTTTAGCATGTGACCGACTATCGGGACCGCTCCGGAAATATTCCCTGTCTAGAGGCTCTTCCTCTATCAAAATCTCAATCGCGTACTCTTGAGGTAAGTCCACCCACTCCCTCCATTTGCACTCGATTTTCCCGGAAAGGTACCGCTTCCTCTCTTTATATTTCACCTCACTCGGAGGTACCAGAGGAGGTCGATTACTGTCTTTGATCACCTCAGAGATCCAGTTCATCATCTTCAGATGGTTGGCGAAGTACGTTGCCGCGCTATTAGGATGGTATGTCCTTGACGCATCAAGATGATGCAAAGACATGCTTTGAAGCTCTCGCGCAACTGTCTCCAATTTAAAATTCCCTTCGCCGCGGAACAGTCTGAAGTCTCGGGGCATAAGACTTCCATCTGAGGTCTCGCTGACGTTGTCGGGTATATCGGGTCTTGAGACATCATCGGGAATAGGATCGACTTCTGGCTCTGTACCAGACGGCAATTCCTCGGCGTCTTGCTGGCTGAGAGTTTCTTGTGAGGCGTCATGATGACTTGACTTTTGCTGTTGAGCATTAGTCATCGGATGGAAAATTCTGCATCGTTACGTCCGTTACATGGCGGTGCTTACAAGAGGTATAGAGGATATCGTTTCCTTGCTTTCAGTCTCTGTATTGGAATCTTTCTGTGAGATCAGACTCGACGCCTCGGTGGAATGAGAAGTTGTAGCCGGCGAAAAGTCAGCCCCTTGGGGGTGGATCGACACGTCCGGCGTCGAAGACATGTTCTCTAGCTGTCGGGAACCTGATCAATCGTGAAGCATGAGGTTTGATGAGCTATGGCTACCAGAAGAAAGATCAAGTCGGCCGAGTAGCAACCCTATCAAGGTCGGGATAAAGCAGTAGTAGCGACAACGTTTCGCGTGTGGCTGGGTCGCGATGAGCAAGGTCAAGAACCCCAAGTAGCAAAGAATCTGGGAGTCAGCAGTTTTCATCAAGTCTGCTGTTGGGGGTGACAGGCATCAAAGGCCAATCAACTGGAGCCTCAATGCCGGAGGCAGGCACATACAGAGTATTCGGGTTACTTCAGGGGGGGGGGGGGGGATGCCAGCTATGCCATCTATTGGTCAGCCTGATGATGAGATGTTTAACGATAAGCGCTTTTCTTCCTCTTTAGAATCAATCTTATGCAGGCAAGCTGTAGCCTGGCAGCGACACAACTCTTTCCAACCCCTCACAGCATGTCAGCATGCCGACTCCCGGATGCTGACGCCAAGACCTCGCCATCCCCCATCTTTGTATTGATGCCAGCGCTTACGCTTACCCCCCTTTTCCGCAGCCTTACCATCAGCTGGGCCGCTAGTCGAAGAAGAGGCAGAAGGGTTTTCCACTTGGCCATTCCTCGAAATTTGTAGGAGATTTTGGTTCCATTTGGAACACAATCATGGCTGACTATGTCGGCACCTTCATGAAAACTCACGCCGGTGAGCAGGACCCGAGCTGGCAAGTCTCAGCTCGGGACAAATTTTCGGAAAAGAGGCGTCAAAAACAGGCGTCTCTTAGGTGAGTGAACCTTTTCCTCGGGGTCATAATGTATTCCAATGCTGGTCTGATCGTCAGGATTGATACTGACGCGAAAGCTTTCTCTTAGAGTCCACGAACGTACAAAATCATTCAAGACATTGATAAGTACTTTCGCGCAGAAAACTAATCGCAAAGACCTCGCGAGATTTGACGTGGAAAAAGATTTTCAATGGGAAGATGTGAGAATCATGGCGTCCGAGGCAGTCGAGCAAGACAATGCCAAAACGAAAATGAGACACAATCCTTTTCGCGCGGCCGGGCGATCTTTCCAGCGAAATGCATCAAATCTGGAAATGCTTGTAGCATTTCTGCCAAACGGTGACTTTACTGGAATACTTTGCGGAGCTCTGACCTTTGTTTTCTGTGTAAGATACAAGTTTCCTATATCGTTAGTCTTGTAGCTCATAACTTCCTTTGCGACAACAGGCAGCCAAGCGCCTAGACGAAGTTCGAAACAAGATATTAAACTGTCTGGACAGTCTGCCAGACATCGTAGAAGAGACGGAAGAATATGTGGAAATCTATGACGATGACCCTAGAGTCTGGAAAGCAGCCGAAGACTTGTATCTGGGAATCCTCGACGGTGTAGAGAGTATGCTGCAATGGATTGATAAGTCAGCCCTGGGTAAGGACCGCTTTCAAAGCTTCGAGTTACATCTCAAATTTTCTGCGTAATGATCTGACTTTCAAAGAGAGAGCATTCAAGGTACTCACGAGACCGACAACGTTTGGAAAGAATGTGGAGGAAGACACTATTAAGGAAAATATCGAGGGCAACGTGGCCAAGTTCCGGAATGTCGTCTTGATGAGTCAACATAAGCACATCAACAAATCACTCAAGGCTCTAAAGGAGCAACTGAACAGCCAGTTGAAGTATGCCGACTGGGTTCGAGGTCAGTCTGTTTCTCTACTACCTTATACTTTGCCCTAGTACCCTGCCCGTTCGAGGTAGACAATGAGTATTGCTTCTGACGACCTAAAAACAACAGACAACCCGAAAGCAGAAAAGCTCGTCGCAAAAGCGTTTATAACACTTGATGAGCTTCGCTCTAGCATTGGAATCGATCCAAAAGTCAATCAGAGAGACATGGTCACGTCTATGATTGATGCACAGAAAGTTTGCCCCCCAGAGATGATCAGCCACGCCATGCTGGCTCTCCGCGACAAGAAGTTTGCCTCTTGGCTCCAGTCGAACGAGTCTCAGATACTCTTCATCGAAGGAAGGATGAAGCTCAGCTCAGAGCAAGAAGCAGCATCTCCGCTAACAATGCTCTCATGTGCTCTCGCCCAGCTGGTAGCCAGACAATCCGAGCGCAGCATTCCGCTGGTGTATCTCTGCGGCCAGCACAATCGCCCAAATGACCCTTACTCTGGCGCCAGCGGCGTCCTGAGGTGTTGGAATTCTCTCATCGCAGAGTCTTTCACACCGCGGGACGTCGATCTCTCGGCTATCAACTTGAGCTTCATAGACGGTGTCAGAGCACAGCGACTTGACGTGCTCTGCATGCTCTTACGTCATTTGGTTTTGGCTGCAACAGATAAGGTTGTCTTTGTGATCTTAGACGGAGCCTTATGGCTCGAAGTGAACCGCCATGTTCAAGGATTGGGGGATGTTGTGTTGTTCTTGAGTAATCTTGTCACTGCGCTGAATCAACGAAACTACGGCGTGATTGTCAAAGTGTTGATTACACATCCTTCGACGAGTAATCACGCCAGAAAGTGGCTTCCAAAAGAGTGTATACTGGAGATGGATGATGTTAGATAATTACTGTATGTAGGTAGTAGGCATTTGCAGGTGATGGAAGCAATCACGGCGTTAAGAATGTATCCCGGAGACAGCTTCATCACAGCGAGTTCTTCGTGGCAAGTTGGCTCATAGAAATACAGTCATATTCTCACATCTCTCTTCTATGTCTGTCCAAATTTCAATGCTGGTACTCGGCGCTCGAAGAGCCGACGAGAAACTTCTAATACAGCGGCATCTCCTCCTACATGTGATACTTGAAATCCAATTCCCAATCACCAGTCTTAACCTTCCTCCTATCCTCCATCTCGCCACTCTCAATCTTCCTCTTCATCTCATTGCAGTGGCGGATATAGAACCACTTTCCAACAACCAAAAGCTGCGCAACACCCAGCGCACCGACAGAGAACGCGTTACCAAGCAAATACGGCGCCTTGCGGTAAATCTGACCGGCAACGATACCCGCGCAGTTACCGATAGCCTGCTGCATACCAATCGCCGTAGCGCGGCGGTACTGCGGCGCGACATTGACATTGAGCCACGTCAGGTTGAGACCGGGGCCGTTGTAGACGGCAATGGCGCAGAGGAATGTACCGAAGAATTTGACGCCGCTGCTTGTCGGGCAGATGATGAGGATATAGCCGATGATGCCCGGGATGTTGGCAAGGAAGATGAGCGGGCCGCGGACGAGGATGCGATCCGAGATGTAGGCTGTCGCCAGGAAGGCGATGGCGCCGAAGAGGAAGACGGGAATGCTGAGGTATTGGGCTTCGATGCTCGTGCGGCCCATGGAAACGATGATGGAAGGGAGGAATGTGCTGAAGCCGTAGAGGAGGATGTCTTGACAGAATTGGATGGCACCGCTGTTGCACTAATGTTAGTCTTCTATCGAGAAAAGACAGGGGTAGATGTCTCCTTGGTGGTGCTTGAACGTACCTGAGGTAAAGCTTGGGATCGCGAAGTTCAATCTTAATCTCCACCCAGCTGAACTCATCACTGCCCATGTACTGAGCACGCTGCGCAGCCCGAATCTTCATCATGCGCTTCTCCTCGTCGGAAAGGAAGTACGCATTCGAAGGATCATTCGGCAGACCGAACCACAAAATCGGACCAATCAAGATGCTCACAACACCCTCAATAATAAACACCCATCGCCAGCCAGCATACCCAGCCACCCCATCCATCTTCAACAGCGCATACGCCAATAACCCACCGAACGCGCCCGCAATAGCAGAGCACACAAACAGATACGACACCCTCTTAGCCTGCTCGTCGCGCTTATACACCATAGTAAGATACAGATTCAGCGCGGGGAACAAGCCGGCCTCGCACATGCCGAGGACAAGGCGGACGGCGTAGAGGCCGCCGATGCTGTGGATGAAGCCCGAGAAGACGGTGGAGAGGGACCAGATGATGCAGAGGCCCGTGAGGAGGACGCGCGGGGTGATGCGCTTCATCATAATTGTCCATGGGGGCTCGAAGGCGACGTAGGTTGCGTAGAAGATGGAGATTGCGGTCGAGAATTCTTGGGTCGTGGCGCCGATGTCCTCGGGCATGCCGGCGACGCGGACGTTGCCGATGTTTGTGCGGTCGAGGAAGCAGGTTAGGTAGACAACCATGATGATTGGGACGAAGTAGGCGTCGAGCTGGATTGGAGCATCGTTGTGTCAGCTTGCTGTTGATGGTATGCCGTGGATTTTGAGACGAGGCTTAGTTGCTTACCTTCAAGAGAAGCTTCTTCTCGGCAGCGGGATCTAGAGACTCGATTGCCATTGTGCCATTGTTGGATTCAGAGCGATCAATGTCGCTGCCGAGACCCTTCTCCGCACCGGCGCCGGAGACGTCGTCGGGGGTGGAGATGGTCGCCATGGCTGAATTGGCTTCTAGATGTGGACTTGTAGTCTAGATGGAATCCCAAGCAGACCGGTAGTTTGGAGTCTGCAACAGTCGGGGTCAATGGGGATGGAGATTCGCTACCGAAGTCTCGGGATTGACAATGGTGGTGAGGAGTTGATCTCTTTAATCTAGAAACAGTTGATGGGGCAGACCGCCTTTATGATTGTGCCAACCTATGCGTGATGTGCCATTGACGATAATGGAACGATATGGACAGACGGATAACACAAACACCAAGGGAATGGTCAGCGACAATTACTCGGGCGCGCTATCTCTTGCCGAGCCATCCATTTGCAGGCACGGACATATGGATTGACGCGGTATCAAGGGTAGCATCGCGGGGGTTAGAGAGAGACACGCGCGAAGAGTCACTCCTAAGAGACCTTGGCTAGCATTTGGTCCCTTACTACTCCGTTCGGATAACCTAAAGCATCTACCGCGAACTTGTCCACGGCCAACCAAGAAGATCGGAGGTCCTCGCCGACCCCTGACACTTGCGGGGGAACTTGGGACTTCCCACATCTTTCCCCACCGACAATTCTGATAGCGCTGATAGTTGCTCGTATCCACCCGGCCCCCGGCGTCGGAGTGGCGCCCCTATCGAACTAGTCTCCAGGATGGATTCGAATAGCCTATAGGGGCCCTTTGGAATGGAACACATTTGCACAGAGTTTGGGACTTGGGGAACGGTTCGGTAACGAATAACGATTGTCCATAATGGCTTGGGTTGTCCAGTGTCGGTTGATGGGTTTTCTTGACTCTAACCAGGCCATTGGCGTCGAGTCTACGCTGTCTAACGTTAGCTTGCCCAGCCACCGGGCGTGATGTCAGGATGATGCCTCCGGGCGCCTTGTCCGAAGCTTTCGGGATTTAACCCATTTGAGTTTGATCCCTTGATACATATCAGCCCCTCCCCCCCCCCCCCCTGGCAGCCCTGCAGATCCCCTTCAGACAAGCCGTCAAATGGGCAGATTCCGTGGTTAGAGCAAGATAAGCCGGTATCCACAAACAAGGACTCGAGTCATGAACAGATTATCGTAGCCCAAGTGAAAGGACTGAAAGCTTCGCATTATCATCAAATCATAATAGTAAGATATACATGTAGATACCATATGTTTCCTTCATACATCCATCCTATCATCAGCCTGAGTCATGCCAGCCGCGTGAGTCCATTGCGAAAAGTCAAAGCTCGCGTCCATCGCCGGGTCGGCAAAGCCTTCTTCCCAGAGCCCAAAGTCCATCACCGTGCTCACGCTCTCATCGAAAAAGGGTTCACCTAGGGAGCTATTGTCGACGACGGGGAACGTCACCCGCTGCTGACCCGTCACGCCTTGCATCGCCATGTGGCCTCCTCCTTGAGTGTCGCCCATAGTCATTGGCAGTACACTACTGCTACTAGTCGGCTGTGTACTTGGAAGAAGCCCTCCTCCTGCTCCTGCCAGCACTAGCGATTCCGTCGGCGAGAAGCTTGTCGGGAACGGAGGCAGAGGTTCGGCGTGGGCGTTTGTCCCGGACATGACGGCCGAGCGAAGGTTGGCGAGGAGCTCGTAGCGGGCGCCCATGTAGCTGTTGCCTCGCTCGCCCATGCCTCGGAGGAGATCGAGACCAGCGTTCATCGCCATGATGCTGGACGGGTCTGTCGGGAAGGCGACGCAAACCATGACGAGAACGATGGATGCTGAGAAGACATGTTCTCCGTCCATGTATCCATATGTTGCTGGGTTGGTCGTTTGCGGTCAGCCAATGAAAGGAAGCGGGTATCGGGCAAAGGTTGTGTAACCGCACTTACCAACAAGATCTCTCTGTGCAGCTACGGTCATGATGTTGATAGTGTCCTGCGCCGCACCGATGCACATGTCGATAACCCTGACAGTCGTTTGGGACAAGCCCTCTTTCCAGCCTCGCTCTTTCTCTCCTGCATCGCTGCTGGCGCGGATCTTTTGGAGTCGCTTCTGTACAACGTGGAAGAGCAAGGGCCGCGCAGTCATGTTGATGCACTGATAGTAATGCGCAAAGGTGCTGACGCTCTCACGGCTAATGCTAAGCCGAGCAGGGTCAAACCGAAGCTCATCTGGTAAGTTGCTGTTCCACTTGGACAGGCTGAGAACGATGCTCTGAACCGATGCCATTAAGCGTTTTCCAGATTTAGGCGCTGTCTTGCTGGTCTTACGATAGATGGCGTTGTGGATTTCACCGAGGATTTTTGAGAGCTCGGTATAATGCCGAAGCACCACTGCTGGGCAATATTCTGCTTCCGTCTGGAGTCTCGAAGGCAGGTCGACGCCGATATCCTCGTCTTGGATGGTGATGGGATTTCCCGATTTGACCGATAGGATGCGATCTAGACTATACACAGACCACCAAACTCGGCGACGATGTTCGCGTGTCGCATTATCCAAGGCGGTTGGGTTGTTATCCTGACCCTGCAAAGCATGTGGTGCCGCACTAAATCCGATTTCATGATGCAGCCCAAGCGAGATGGCCATGCGAAGAGCCATACCGATATACAAGAACGCAGCATCACGACGGTTCATGTTCTGCATGAAATACCCGATGAGGGCCAGTGTTTCCACGCACAACAACGATCCTTCTTCGTGGGTATCGGGTAATAGGTTCAAGGCATGCGTGAAGTAGTCGAACCCTGGCGGACCCCTGAAATCGACCCATTGGTTGACAGAGTAGAGTTGACCGAAAGCCAAAATGATGAGGACCTTTGCGTATGACAAACATGCTTCTCTGTCAGAGGGATCAGGAGGACCTCGATACGCCTCGATGAGCGAGCGATCGAAGCTGGCTTTAGGATCCGTAAAAGCGAATATCGTCCCAATATAGGTGTACTGTGCGGCAAATAGTCGTCGGGCAATGTCTATAGGCGGGAGTCGAACTTGCGTCCTCGCTTTTTCACGTCTTGAAGGTAGGGCACTTGGCTCGTAAAAGTTTGTGTTGGCGTCCAGGCTCCCGTCGTCGCCGTAGAAACCTGAAAGGTTTCTCACACTGCGTAGAAAATTGTCCGAATTACCAGGGCCCTTGAAGCTTGTCGAGGGCTTGTGAACGCTCATCTGATTGAACGGCTCGAGCAAGGGATGTTCATCTTCAAATCCTTCCTCGTGCTCTTCGGCTGAGATGCGGTGGGCAGGCGCTTTTCCAGGGATCGGAGCTGGTAGCTGAGACTGCGGAAGAAGCGAGTCTAGAACTCGATCAGTATGTGACTGAAATGATCAATGCTAGTCACTCACCATCATACGCTTTAGCCTTAGCTTCGAGTTCTCGTAGATAGCTATCATAGCATTAGTTGCATATCTCACGAGTTGGAGACTAATTATTGAACTGACGCCTCTGTGACGGTGATCTTGACACTCGTCTCATACGTACAGTTCAGGCCGCTGTCACGACATCGTGAACAGGTAGGCTTCTCTTTCGAGCAGTAGGATCGTCTTTGTCGGCAATTTGCACATCTATTCTGAAAGCTCAGCAACACTTCTAGGAAGCCCATACGATGAGGATGGAGAAAATCACGGAACTTACGCCACAGGCCTCGAGTTTCCGACTTCACATAGGGATGACGAAGGCCCTGCTTGAGGCGGAGATGGTGCAATGGGAGCCATATTCTGACATGTATTTTGGTAATGCCGATGTGACATATCTCTCACGGAGTCACTTGGAATAGGTGAGGATGATCGAGCCCCTTGCCATGGCACGGGAGATGCAGTTATCCGTTGATATCGTCCACTTCCCCAGGTTCTCGAGACGGAGCTTGTGACAAATGGAAATTCTTTGGATGGAGATGTTTGTCAAGGCTCAACGCGGGGAACGCAAGGTGTGGAAGTTTCCTGGCCGTGCACCCTGCTTGCGGAGGGGATTTATCGGCCCAAAACCACCTGGAGCTGGAGGACCAACATGCATCGTGGTCTTGGTTCGGGCTGGAGGATCGGTGTTTATGGAGATTTCCCCACAGCCGTGGTTATTGCTGGAGGGGTGAGAAAGCTGTTGACGAGTTCGCGTTACGAGTGACGGCGGTCCTTTTGCCGATGATGGAGCCTTTCCCCTTTCGGACTTCGGTACGTACTGGCTCAGAGATCGGATAACGTCGGCCCCTAGATAATCCGATGGCTTCCTAGTTCAACCAATGAGGCCAGGGGACCACGCTGCTATCGTCGGGGACCCACTCCGACGGCTACGCGCGGGCGTCTGCCGGCCACAAACTCCACAATTGCCTTTTCCCACTTTCAACACCAACTCGCAATTTGACTCCGATTTCCATCATCATGCCTTATCAAGTATCGGGCAAAGGCCGCACTTCGATTTGCTGAAAGGCTGATCGGGGACCCACTCCGGCTCATCGACCAGTCAGGAGTCTTATTTCACCCTTCAGCAGTGGTCAACTGCGATGGCGACGTCCGACCAAAGGCCGATATGGCTATGGCATCTGAGAAGCCTGCGGTTCGGCCTGGTATCAGCCGCTGGCCAGGTAAACCTTACTCTCTGAGTTTGACCGGATGGCCTCATCGGAAAGCGTATTAGCAAATATGTGACTTCCAGGTAAGCGGACACCCGATCGCGGCCTCCTGCCGAGCCCCATTTCCCGATCTCAGTAGCGGCAAATTGTTACATGATCACGACAGAGGCAGGGCGAAGATATTCTCAATATAAACATTTACCCATGCCATCATCGTCACATTTCTATCACCGACATATTGTCTCACGTCAAACATTACCCAGTGCTGTCTTGCTTGAATCACTTCTATACCCCAATTAAACTTCTTTTACCGACTCGTCTTCTTGACGAGCCTTCTCACAAGCAGCAAGCAGCAAGCACCACATTCACACATCACCATGACGGTCAAGTCACATCGCATTCGCATCTCCATCGATAGAGGTGGCACTTTCACTGATGTTCACGCCGCGATACCCGGCAGAGGAGACATCATCCTCAAGCTTCTCTCTGTCGACCCCGCCAACTACCAAGATGCCCCAACAGAAGGTATCCGCCGGATTCTGGAGATGGTGACCGGTGAGACGTTACCTAGAGGACAACTGCTCGACCTCTTCCACGTCGAATCCATTCGCATGGGCACGACAGTAGCCACAAATGCCCTTCTTGAGCGCAAAGGCGAGCGCGTAGCTCTCATCACAACGAAGGGCTTCCGTGACCTCTTGGCGATTGGCAACCAGTCACGGCCAAATATTTTCGACCTCTCAGTTGCACGGCCAGAGGTCCTCTTTGATGAGGTCGTCGAAGTCGATGAGCGCATCACAATGGAGGACTACACCGAGGATCCCGCCTCTATCAAGACGAGTCCGACGTCCGATGATCCTGAGCTCGTCACGGCCGTCACCGGCGAGACCGTCCGCGTCCTCAAGAGGCCAGATCTGGAAGAAATCAAGACGCAGCTCGAAAAGGTCAGAGAACAGGGCTATCGATCCATCGCCGTTGTCTTTGTCCACTCTTACGCCTACCCAGACCACGAGCTCCTGGTTGGCAGGGTCGCCTCCGAGATGGGCTTCTCCGTCACCCTGTCTTCCGAAGTTCAGCCTATGATCAACGTCGTGCCCCGTGGCATGTCTGCTGTGGCTGACGCATACCTCACGCCCGTCATTCGGCAGTACATTGACTCTATCTCGGCTAACTTCAAGGGCGGATTTGGTGCGGCCGCGACGCGCATCGAGTTTATGCAGTCGGACGGTGGCCTCGTCGACTACCGCAAGTTTAGCGGTCTCAAGGCGATTCTTTCCGGACCCGCCGGCGGTGTTGTTGGTTACGCCCAAACTTCTTGGGATGACGAGGAGCGCCAGCCTGTTATTGGCTTCGACATGGGCGGTACCTCGACAGATGTGTCCCGCTACGCCGGTGTCTATGACCATGTCTTCGAGACCACTACCGCCGGTATCGCCATCCAGTCCCCTCAGCTCGATATTCACACCGTCGCTGCTGGAGGTGGCTCTATCCTGACCTGGAAGAACGGCCTCTTCAATGTTGGTCCTGAGTCCGCTTCTGCACACCCTGGCCCAGCATGCTATCGCAAGGGCGGCCCGTTGACTGTGACAGACGCGAACTTGTTCCTGGGTAGGCTGTTGCCGGAGTACTTCCCCAAGGTCTTCGGCCCCAAGGAAAACGAGCCGTTGAACAGAGAAGTCACAGCCGCCAAGTTCCTAGAGCTGACGAGCGAGATCAACAAGGACAGAGAGGCCTCTGGTCTTTCTCTGCTTTCCTCCGAGGAAGTCGCTCTCGGCTTCCTCAAGGTTGCCGATGAGGGCATGGCGAGCCCAATTCGCGCTTTGACGGAAGCTCGCGGCTACGAGGCTGGCGCACATCACTTGGCTTGCTTCGGTGGTGCTGGCGGTCAACACGCGTGCTCCGTCGCCACGGTGCTGGGAATCTCTCGTGTCATTATCCACAAGTACTCATCCATCCTCTCAGCGTACGGCATGTCGCTTGCAGACGTTGTCCACGAAATTCAGAAGCCTTCTGCCATCACCTACTCTGACGAAACCAAGGGCAGCATCCAGGAGCAGCTCGAGGAGTTGTCTTCCCAGGCCGCTCTGGAGTTAATGAAGCAGGGCTTCACCGAAGATCTCATCACTCACGACACCTACCTCAACATGAGATATGCTGGATCCAGCAGCTCGCTGATGATCCTGAAGGGCGCAGACTGGGACTTCAAGACTGAATTCGAAGATGCTCATCGCCGGGGCTTCGGATTCCACTTCCCCGAGAAGTCCATCATGGTCGACGACATTCGTGTCCGCGCTACTGGCGCAGCTCGGTCCAAGGTTGAGAAGAGCCCGTTTGCCCAGATGAAGTCCGTCGAGGGCTCCGCGGTCTCAACTCCCCAGCCCAGCGGCACCAACAGCGTCTATTTTGAGGGTCACGGCCACCTCGATACTGCCGTCTACCAGCTCCAGACCATCCCCGTCGGTGCCCGTATCTCTGGCCCGGCCTTGATCATTGACAACACCCAGACCATTCTTGTCACGCCGTCCACCACGGCAACAGTCCTCGAGAGCTACGTCGTCATCGATCGCGCACCTGTTGAGAAGGTTGCCAAGACGAACGGCGAGCAGGAAGAGTTCAGCCCCGTCCAGCTCACCGTCTTTGGCCACCGCTTCATGTCCATCGCCGAGCAAATGGGCCGCACCCTTCAGAAGACGGCCGTCTCCACCAACATCAAGGAACGCCTCGACTTCTCCTGCGCCATCTTCAGCCCTGATGGCGGCCTCGTCGCAAACGCCCCCCACGTGCCTGTCCACCTAGGATCCATGCAGTTCGCTGTCCGCTACCAGCACGAGCTATGGGCCGGCAAGCTCAAGGACGGCGACGTCCTCGTCTCAAACCACCCCTCCTGCGGCGGCACGCACTTGCCCGACATCACAGTCATCACTCCCGTCTTCGACGGACCAGAGCTAGCCTTCTACGTTGCTTCGCGAGGTCACCACGCCGATATTGGCGGTATTCTCCCCGGATCCATGCCACCGACCTCCTACGCCCTCTGGCAAGAAGGTGCAGCTATCGAGTCGACGAAGCTCGTCAGCGAAGGTCGCTTCAACGAAGCCGAGGTCCGCCGTCTGCTTCTTGAGGAGCCTGCTCAGTACGACGGCTGCTCCGGCACCCGCAGACTGCAGGATAACCTCTCCGATCTCAATGCGCAAATCGCCGCCAACGCAAAGGGCATCTCACTCATCAAGGCCCTCATCACAGAAAACGGCCTCGCCACGGTTCACCGGTACATGTACGCCATTCAGCACACGGCCGAGCACGCTGTGCGCGAGCTGATGCAGTCCACCCTCGTCAAGTTCGGCTCCGAGCCCCTCGTCGCGGTCGACTACATGGACGACGGCACGCCGATTTGCCTCAAAATCACCATCTCGCCTGAGGACGGCTCCGCGACATTCGACTTCACCGGCACCGGCCCGCACGTCCTCGGCAACACCAACGCGCCCATCGCCATCACGCACTCAGCAATCATCTACTGCCTGCGCGGCCTGATCTCGTCCCAGATCCCGCTCAACCAGGGCTGCCTGGCCCCGATCGACATTGTGATCCCCAAGGACAGCATCCTCAACCCGGGCGCCGGCCTCGCCGTCGTCGGCGGCAACGTCCTCACGTCCCAACGCATCACCGATGTCGTTCTCAAAGCGTTCCGCGCTTCCGCCGCCAGCCAGGGCTGCTGCAATAACCTTACCTTTGGCACGGGCGGCAAGGACCCCGTGACGGGCGAGCACAAGGACGGCTTCGGGTACTACGAGACCATTGCCGGCGGCGCCGGCGCGGGCCCGACGTGGGTGGGCCAGAGCGGCGTGCACACGCACATGACCAACACGCGCATCACAGATCCCGAGGTCTTTGAGAAGCGGTACCCGTGCATCTTGAGGCGCTTCCAGCTGCGCAGCGGGTCGGGCGGTAAAGGTAAGAACAGGGGCGGCGACGGGACGATTCGCGAGATTGAGTTCCGGGTGCCGGTGCAGTGCTCTATCTTGAGCGAGCGTCGGAGCAGGCGGCCGTATGGTATGGAGGGCGGTGGCGATGGCGAGGCGGGGTTGAATTTGGTTATTGTCAAGGATGATATGACTGGCAAGGATCGGACTGTTAACTTGGGGGCCAAGGCGACGACGAAGTTGAGAGCTGGGGAGACTGTTATCATTCAGTCGCCTGGTGGAGGTGCGTGGGGAGCTGTTGAGGCTTGATCGGAACAAGAGTGATGGAGTTGATTGGGATGCATATTTTGGAGTTTGGAGGATTTGATTCATTTCTGCGATGACTTTTAGACTAATTGATTCAATTTTCTTCAAGTACCAATCGCAACTCGACTCGTTTGATTGACTGTGCAGTCTATTCCTGTGAATTGACTTTTTAGCAATAAGCCGTCACTCCGTTCCCTGCATTGCAAGCCATATCATCAATGTCTACACTTTCAACTCACCTCATTTCATGTGGAACAGACCAAGCACTCCAAATCTAGAAGAGCCCACTTTGCCGACGAACATCCCTCTGACAATTTCTAGCTGTTCAATGAGAAGCTTGCCTCAAGCCATGAGGTCAAGTCTTGATCTCTCCCCCACCCCCTCCACCACCCCCCCCCCCCCCCCCCCCCCGCTCTCGAGGCCCAGCGCCGCGCCCCCCCCCCCCCGCTGCTTCCTCCCGTTCTGAACGCCACCGCCGCCCCCAGCCAGCGGGCCGCGGCTACTCCTCCCCCCCCCCCCCCCCCCCCCCCGTCCAGCCAAAGCCGTTTCGCCGACAACACTCCTGGTCAGCAGGCATTTGTCCAATCAATGCCAGCAGAAACTCATCAGTCTCCTCAACCAGGTCGGTCTGACTCTATCGTCGCGAACTGCCACTAGTGTACTGCCCTCTTCCTGACCCGCTTCCACGATTCTTCTCCACATCTCAGCCCTCTTGCGGGACCCTACAATTCAAGACGACTCCAGCAAAGCCCCGCTACACAAGCGAGACATCGTAAGGTTCCGATCGTTCTCTGCCCTGGTGGTCTAGCGGTATGATTCTTCCTTAGGGTTTCTGAGAAATCAAGATACCATCTTGGAAGAGGCCCCAGGTTCGAATCCTGGCCAGGGCCCGTTGCACTTTTGATGTTGGTGATCAAGTGGTGGTGATGTTTTCTTTCGCGTCTTTTTTTTCCTTTTTGCTTTTCTGGCCGTGGCTGCATGCAGAAATCCGCCACAACGGGTAACTTGCCGGTTATGTCTTGCATGCACGTCTTTGTCTGCATGAAAAAAGCTGCAAAGATTCCGTTAGCAGCAGACTGCATGTAAGTAAGTCTTGGCAAAAAGAATCGATACCCGCGACAAGCGAAGAAAGATGGAGCGGGAGGACTGAGGAGCGCCCCATTAATAAGGTGAGACGGCATTTTCTGTGGAAAAGGGCATCGGGGTGTCGGCCGGAAATACCCCTGTCCATGCACGGCCGGTCTCGGCCTCGAATGCGGGGGAATCGGGTCAAGATCCGGGGAGCGGATATCCGATAGGAACCCGTAGTTATCTGCCCATTCTGGGATCGAGGGTAACGGATACCATCCCGATAAATAGTACTGCTAGCCTCGGTCACGATACCCGGCGCGTTTGACATTGTTGGAACATTAAAGCCTTCGATACTGCAGCTCATATTCTCAGCCTTCAAGGTGTTTTGTCTCGTTCATATATCTATTCTCTTCAACGCAGCTCTCATTATCCTTCATCTTCTAGATCTCTACCAATCTACAACAACAAAAGACTAAAAGTTAGAAACAAAGACCGTCAAAATGTCTCCCAGCAAGGTTCCCCCACAAGGCATCTGGGCCCCGGCCGTGACCCTCTTCAACCCAGAGACAGACGAGCTCGACCTCGAAGCCCAAGCAAAGTACTTCTCCTACCTCTCCAAGACGGGCCTCGCAGGCCTCGTCATCCTCGGCACAAACGCCGAGCAGTTCCTCCTCACCCGCGAAGAGCGTAAAGCCCTCATCGCCACCGCCCGCAAGGCCACCGGCCCAGACTTCCCCATCATGGCCGGCTGCGGCATGCACTCCACAAAGCAGGTCCTCGAGCTCCTCTCCGACGCAAAAGAAGCCGGCGCCGACTCGGCCCTCGTCCTGCCCCCGGCCTACTTTGGCAAGCAAACCACCCCGCAGGTCATTGACCGCTTCTTCAACACCGTCGCCGAGAAGACCCCCTTGCCCATCGTGCTTTACAACTTCCCCCTCGTCTGCAACGGCGTCGACCTCGACAGCGGCACCATCGCCAAGCTCGCAAAGAAGCATGACTCCATCGTCGGCGTCAAACTCACCTGCGGCGCCGTCGCCAAGATCGTCCGCCTCGCCGCCGAGCTGCCCGCCGAGAAGTTCGCCACCTACGGAGGCCAGTCCGACTTCCTCATCGGCGGCCTCACGTCCGGCAGCGCGGGCTGCATCGCGGCCTTCGCCAACGTCTTCCCCCGCGTCACGGTGCAGATTTACAAGCTGCACAACGAGGGCAAGCTCAAGGAGGCCGTCGAGCTGCACCAAAAGGCCGCCCTTGCGGAGCAGGCGACCAAGGCGGGTATTGCGACCATCAAGTACGCCGCGTCCGTGTATACGGCGCCGCGGGCCGGGTTGAAGGGCCAGGAGAAGCTGTTCGCGCCGCGGAGCCCGTATGTTGAGGCCAGCGAGGACCAGAAGAAGACTGTGCACGCTTTGATGGATGAGTTGAACAAGCTTGAGGAGGAGCTTGCTGGTTCCAGCTGAGTGGGTTTGCTCAAGTTAGGTAGATGTTAGTTGTTAGTGAAACGGTCAAAATGTGTGCGCCATGTCTTGAAGACGACGTGTGCACCACATGCTTGCAGAGATTGACAGTCTTTCTGCTAGGATGAGTGTGGTCCCTGGGTGCGTCAGAGGCTGCAAGTCATTTTTAGCTTACATTCCAGGCCCAGGGCAAAGAAGTTCGGCAATCGGATCTGGCCTGACAGGGATGGCAAGGAGGGACCGTGTATTATGAGCATATGATAGAACCATAAATGAAGAAACCAAATGATAAAGAAGGCATGGAAACAGTCTCCAGTAACCACCAGCTGTTTCTGATCGTCGCAGTGAGTTGTGGATTGCCCGATCAAGTCCCCTTCTGATGAATCCATGTGTTCTTTAGGTGAAGATCCCGAGACAAAGGCAAGGTGAGCAAGGGATTAATTATCCCACCATCCCACCGGGATACACGGACCTGCTTCCGCGAGCTCTTCTAGTCCACAGCATCCCTGATGGAAATAAAGTGGCGTGGAAGGAATCGAGTCTAGATGACGCTTTATTGATCCGTGCTTCCCATGTTTATCGTAAACTGGTGGGAAAATTTGCATAGCATGCAGACTAGAGCAGTCAATTTGATGCTTGGCCTCCTACGCGAACTCACTTGCCAAACCCCTAGAGACGACCCAGGCACACGGGAAGAATAAGGAACGAGTCTGTTGTCGATCCTACGCGTAATAGCGGGGCGCTCGGACTGCTTTCTTGAAGAACTATACGCCACATTTCTTGACGGCAGTCGAGCTCAAAGGATTTCCTGGTGTGCCTGGGTACCACGACAAGTGAGGTAGGAGGGATGTGAAAGGGGGGAGAGTGGGCAAGCCACACGAGCAAGGGGGGGTTGTTATTGACTACGGTGAATAATAAGGAAAACGGTTCATGGAGAAACTTAGAGGGATAAAAGAAAGTAAAAGTAAGTGTTAGTATCCCTATCACAGGGATAGTAGTCGATTAGTTCGAACAGTAAGTTAACGAAGTAGGTTAATTAACTATAAATCTATACTACTATATAAGGTATAAAAAAGAGGTTCTAATTATAAGTTAAGTAGTTTATAGTAATTATAAATAGGGCCCCTTATTAGCCCCTGCGTAGCCTTAGCCGTATACTAAGATCGAATTAGACTTTTAATTTAATACTAACTTTCTTTTTTTTATTAATTTAATTATTATTATTATTATAATTAAAATTTTAATTTAACCTCGGGCCCTTTTACTAAGTTATTTCTTTTTACCCCTTTTCTCTACTCTTTTTATATAACCTATATTTTTATTTGAATTATTACTTTTCTTTTACTAACGAATCATTTTAACTCCTCATTAAGTACTATTTTTATAAAAGCGTTAGCGAGGTTATTATTATTATTAATTTAATAAATCTCGAGGATCTCTCGTCGTTTATATAACTATTTAAGGGCTATAATATTTATTATAAGCCTCTTTTTTTTATAATACTTAGTTTAATAAAGTACTTATATAGTAAGTACGAATTAATATAAACGATTATAAGGATTATAAAAAAGTTAAGTCGATCTATAATCTTTTTAAGTATAGTTAAAATTATTTAAGCGAGGTTAGTATTATTAACTATATTATAAACCTTAAATATAAGTACGCTATATATAACTCGCTTACTCTTTATTAATAAATAATAAATAATATTACCCCGGATTATAAATTTATCCTCACTAAGGTTCTTATTAATAAGGATAATAATATACCCTAACTAGGAAGTTAGGTCGTTATTATTTATAAATAACTTATTAATAAATACGTAGAGCTTTATTAAGGTAAGCTTAATAAGTTAATAAATAAGACTTTAGTTTTAGTTCTCTTATTATTATTATAATTATTAATTAAGGGTATTAAAATCGCTCTTTATAACTTCTATAGCTTACGTAGCTCTAGCGTAGTTAAAAATAGCCTTAGGTTAATAAATATTTATAATATAAGCCCCTTGAGCAAGCTTAGCCCTATATTATTTCTTATAATTAGTAAATTTTAAGTTAATAAAAGTAATCTTTTTACTTTACCTTTTTTATTAAAATACTATATTATCCCCTTTAATTATTAAAATCCCTTTATTAAATACTAATAGGGACTTTAATATAAAGATCTCTTTTAGTTTAGTTATAAATTTAGCTTTATAAAGCTCCTTATCCTCTTTTTTTATAAACTTAATATTTAATAAACCTAGGGTATTATTTATTTATATTTTTATAATATTAAAAGAGTCGTTTATATATGCTAAAATTAAGGAATAAGGATCGTATATTAATATAACTATTTATAATTAGTTAACGTAAAAGTCGTAATACGTTACTTATTAATAAGTACCTAATTTTACGAGGCTATATAACGGCTTAAGTACTTTAATAATTATACTTTTTAAGTACTTACTATTTATCTTTTTTAAAAAGTAAGTAAGGATTTTCTTTATAAGCCTAGTTATTAATTAAGTATACGCTTATATAATATTACAACTCTAGATCTAGTACCTTTTTTACTATAATAATACTATTAATATTATTATAAAGTACTAGTTATAGTATTAAACTATAAGTAACTAAGTAAGTAGCGTCGCTTTTTTAATATCGCCGTACTTTTATATAACGTACTTCGATTTTTTATATAACTATAGGGTACCCTTCCTTTTTATCTCTCGAACTATATATAATTTAAAAATATATAAATTCGCATATTTAACTAGATCGTAAAGAATAAATTAATAAACTTCTCAATTACGAAATATCTCTACTTTTTTTAAGTCTAATCCCTCGAAGGGTTTCTTAGCTATTATAATTATACTCTCTTTTTATAATTAGGTTATAAGTACGTAATCGGCCTTCTTTTTTATTATATAGAATATATTACTTATTTTATTATTAGTAATAAAGTACTATAATAGTACTCTTTACCTAGGTTTTTTTATACGTTTTAAAAATATATAAGTTATCTCTTTTTTATTATTATTATTTATTTATTTTATTATAATAATTTTATTAAGGATAATTTCTTACTCCTCCTTAAGTTACTAAGGGGACTCCCCTAGCTCTTTTTTTTTATTAAGCTAATATCTCTTTATTAAGATTAGTATAGTGCGGTCGTATTATTATAATTAATATTTTGAGCGGTTAGTCTCGATTTTTAATAATAATATATAACCGTTCGTTAACTAAGATTAATTTATATAGGCCTAATTACTATTTAATAATCTCTTTTTAAATCCTAACGTTCGAATTTAATAATATATTAAGGTTAGGGCTTATATCTAGCCTATTATAAATAATAATAACCTTATTAATTTAGTACTTTATATTTATTTCTTAAAGCACTTTTATTATTTTATTAATTACCTAAGCTCGCTAAGCTATATTTAATAATAGTAGCGAGGCTATTATTATTCTTAAGTATACCCCGAATATGAAAAGCGTTAAAACTAGCCCCTTTAGGCTTATAATATCATTATAATACTTAAAAACTATTTAAAAATACTCTTTATTTATAATATCGGGGTACTTATTATAAATAATTCTAAACGCTCTTTTTAACTATTAATAAGCTCTTTTTATTTTATTTATACTATAGTATATCTTAATAAGTACGATTTTTAGTTAGATACTATATATAGTAATATTATTTTTAAACTTCGCTAACTTAAAGCTTATATTTATATTAGTTCTAATTTTATTTAATAATCCTTAATATATATTAATTTACGCTCTTTTAAACGTTAATTAAATAGTCTTAGTAAATAGATTTTTAAGAAAATTAGCCTCTTTAAAATAACATAGCCTTACTAATAATATATAGTACTAAGTAATTATTTAAATAAAAAATATTAATAACGATTTCTTAGTTAAAGTTAAGCTCGTTATATAATTTAAATTTAAATTTACGCAGGCCCTAGGCGTTTATTTAATACTAGTAATATATTTTTATTAAATACTCTAGAGCTTTTATTTTTATATTATTCTTTAATTATTTAAAAAGGTTATATAACTTTATAACTAATAAGTAGCTAAAGCGCTTATATAATTACTTAAGCTCGCCTTTTATAAAATAGTTAATAGATTTAATATCTAATTCGAGCCTTATAAACGTATACTCTTATTACTTTTTAATAAGTATAAACTACTTATTGTTTAATAATTTATTTTTTATATTATTAAATATAATACTTAACTAGTTTATATTCTTTAAATATAATAAAAATAGTATATTAATAAGTAAAATATAGAAAACTATTATACTTAAATATATATCAACTTTTATTATACTTAGAGCGCATATCTCTTTACTTAAGCTAAAACTAATTTTTATAATACTTATTATTAACGTATTTAACATAACTAAGAATATTTTTTAAAGTATATAAAATTACCCCTTATCCCTAGTTAATTACTATAATACCCCTATATCTAAGATAATCTCTTAGAAAATATCTAGGCCGTATTATTTGCTAGTATAAAATACTTATACGAGCTTAGCGTTTAAGTAATTAAGGGGGTATAAAGAGTACCCTTTTAACTATTTCTAAATTTAATTAGTACTATATTTTTTTTAAACGTTAATAAAATAGAATTTAATATTATTAAATTCGTTTATTTATTTATATCTATTATCTAAGGGATCTTCTCTTACTATCCGTATATAAAAGCCTACTTATTAAAAGCTTTTACTACTTTTTATTTATTTAGTTTTGTATATCCTCTAGAGGCTAACGGGGTAAAAAAAGAGTAGTTAATCTTATTAATTTTATTAAAATCTAATTCGTTAGTATAAGGAGTAAGATCTTTTTTATTTTCCGAATTTTTTATTATATACGGATTCTTTAAGTTATTAATTATACCTTTACTAAGTTCTATACCTCCGGATCTGCCCTTATATATAATAAGGAATTAGTTAAATTACTAAGGGCTAGTTTTATTATCTACTACTCTTAACTTTTTATACTACTTATATAAATTAGTACGTTCTTTTTGGAAATAATTACTTAATTAATAGCCGTCTTTTTTATATATAAAATACTTTTTTTATTATTACTTTTATTTTAAATATAACTAGCGGCTAGCTAAGGAGTCTATTTTTTTAGTTTAGTAACTACTATATTTAGTATCTCTCCCCTTATTTTTATATATACGGTTAACTTAGTACTATTGATAAGGGCTATTATATAATTATAAGTACGTTTAGTAGGGTATTTTAGCTTTAATATTAAAACTAAACCTTAGTCTCGAGTAGAGGGTTTTATAATATTTAAATAATTAGTATAGAGTTACTTTTATTTTTAGGACTCTTTAAATAGTAATATAAAAATATCTAATCTTTTACTTATTTATCCCCTTATTTAGTTACGTTTTTATTAACTTATTAATAGAATTAATAAGTTTTTTAAAAATCTCTAGCCTCGTTTTTCTTTTTATTATTCTAGTTATAGATCTAAATAATAATACTCTTAGCTCGGATAAGAGCTTTAAACTCCTATTTTAAGTCTTAAAATAACTTCGAATTACGTTAATTATATTTAAAAAATTAGTTTAATCGATAGTACGTACTACTTAGTAATAGTAATCCGTAGCCTTATTAATTAATATAACGTTAATTACTAAGTAATATTACTACTCTTAGATTTTAACTTTTTTATAGTAATTATAGAATATCGTAAGGGTTTTTTATAGAACCTCGTATTTCCTTCTTAAGTATAATTTCTTTTTAAAAAAGATCTTTATAAAGTTAATAAATTATTTTATAATAATAACTATTAGGTCGGTCTCTTTACGTATCCCTTACGTATTAAAGTAGTTATATTAACTTTATATAGTTAATTATATACTTTTTTGAAAAATAAGTATTAAGCTACGTATTAATAACGTTATTAAACTAGTTATTAAGATTAATAAGACCGCTAATAGCTACTCTTTTTATATAATCTCTATAATCCTTATTATAGCGGGCGCTAATATATTACTATTAGTAATTTTTAATAAAAAGTCTAGTTAGTTTACCCTTTTATTAGAGTTATCGTATTTTATTACTACTTAGTCAACTTAATTCTAATCTTATAATATATAGTGGTTTTTTTTCTAGCTTTATAGGTATAAAAGATCGACCTTAATAAGATTACGTTTTTAAAAGAAATTACATAATATAATATACTTTTTAACTATATAATACACGTAATATACCCTAAGTACGCGCTTAACGTAATATAGTAATTTTAATATAAAAACCGCTATATAATTCGGGATAAGTAAGCTACCCTTTACGTAGTAGCGCTAGTTAAAAAGGTCGACGGTAGAGGTCGGCTATAAAAGTTAGAGGCGGCCTTCCTTAACTATAGAGGTTCTAAACTTTAATAATAATATAGAGGTTTTTAGAAAAAGGGCTAAAAGGGCTAATATTTAACTACTTATACTAGAGCTTATAAAAATTCTTTTTATCCTTATTATTTTTAATATTACTTAAAGCTACTTTTTATTTAAACTAAATAAATCTACTAAATAAACTTATTAAATAAACTTATTAAATAAACTTATTAAATAAACCTATTAATATATAAACTACTACCTAAAGATACCCCTCGATAGGTCCCCCCCTCTAGGGCTCGACCGATTCTTAGGCCCCCTCGATACCCTAGCTATTATAGCTAACGTAAATACGCTTAAGGAGTAGTATAATACTTTTTAATAATACGGAATCTAGCTAAGTAATAGTACGAATATTATAAATAATTAGGTTAATACGGATATTAAAATCTAGTATATTAATATTAACTTAGAAATTATATTTTATAAAATTAAAAATCCTTTTAATATAAGCTATATTATAAACGTAAAAAAATATATAAGGGGTCCCCTAACTCTCGATAAAAAGGAGTATATAATACGGGATCTAGCTACTTATACGGGTTAGTACTAAGAGGTTTTATATACGTTAGAGTGGGTATAGCTCGCCCTCTAGACGGCTAGAACTTAGAGGACTTTACGTAGTAGAAGGTCGGGAGCTACTTTTAATAAAAGGGAGACAACGGTCGAGTCAGTTAACTACTATTTTAATTAGTAATTAGGTATAGAGCGCAATATACCCAGTTTTCCCTAATACATAATACACAGTACGGCCCCGGCGGATTGCTCCGTCGGGGGGCTAATCTTATAATATAAATTCGTTAATAACGATTATTATAACGAGCGTTTTATAAGCTTTTTATTTTACTACTTAGGATAATAAAATACCTTAGTAATAGAAGAATTTAATAACCCTCTTTATAACGTTCGGATTAGTACTTATAAACTACTTATTTTTTTAATTACTTAGGTTATTAGCGATTTTATAAAATAGGGGTTATCCCTCGAGCCCCTTTTAAATATAAATTTTTATAAAATAAACTAGTATTATATTAATTTACTTACCGTTAGGATTATTAAAATCTTTATATACTTATTTTCTTTAGTATTTTAGTTTAATTTTTATTTATTTATATAATATAAAAATTCTTTTTTTTAATTATAAATTAACTCGCTCCTCGTTATCCCCTAACTCGTACTTCGATTTACGGTAACTAACGTATTTAATCTTAATAAGGTCGTTTTAAAGCTACTTACTAGCCTTAATAATAGCGTACTATTATTAATTATTAAATTTATCGGGGTCTAGGACCTTCTCGCTTCCTCTTATCCCTTTATACTAAACCTCGTTACTATTTACTTTTAATCCTCTTAGTTAAATACTATTTTAATAGTCTTTTTCTAATTATTTAATTAATTAACGTTAAAAATAGATTTATAAATAACTTAACGACGTTTTGATTATATAACATTTCTTTTTAAGTTAAAACCCGAGAGGTATATATATTTATTAAATAAATTATTATTAGTTAGTAATCTATTTTTTACTTTTTTAAAACTAATAATCTTATATTAAGAGTTAGTAATATAAAAAAAAGCGTTTTAAAAGCTTTTTAAAAAGTTCTTTTTTTATTATAATAATTATAATTTTAATAAGAGGCTACGAGAAGATCTTTTTAAGAATAGTAGCCTCTTAGTTAAGCTAACCTCTAATACTTATAATACTCGTAATTTACGGATTGTAGCTATTGTAATTTTTAAATCTCTTTTTTTTATTATACTATTTTTTATATTATATTCTTAGGTAATATTTAGAGGATAGTTAAGAGGGTTATAAAGAGATTATTTAGGTTTTTAAGGTCGTATCTATAAGCCCCTCGGGGTTAGTTTTTTTATATACTATAAATTTCTTAGTTTTATAATCCTTATACCTCTTATTATACTTCTTAAGTATACTATACTTAAGGATCCTTTTCCTCGATTATATAGTGCTTTTTTATACTATACTTCTCGAGCTCGTTCGTCGCGCTAATTAATTAAGTAAGTAGTCGTATAAATAATTCTTTTTATTAATTAATTTAATTTTTTAATCGCAGGCCGGCCGCGGGTAAGTTAATTAATAAGAAAAAATAGTATAAAGTCGATAATAGTAACTCGGTCGCTTTAATATTTTTATTAATTATTAGGGGTTATTTTAATATAATAAACGTCGGCCTTCTATAAGTAGTTAAGGGTTATGATTTTTCTACTTCGTTCTATTATAAAAATTCCGTATTTTATTACTTATTTTTTATAAAGTTAAATAGTATAACTCTCTTATTACGTTCTATTTAAAAAGGTCGTCTCTTTTATATTAAATGCTTTATTAATTTATAATAATAAAAATTAATTACTAATTAGTATTAGTATTTTTATTATAAGAATAGTAGTTAATTAGTTTAAACTATAGGTTAACGAAGTAAGTTAATTAATTATAAATCTATATTATTACGTAGGGTATAAAAAGGAGGTTCTAATTATAAGTTAAGTAGTCTGTGGTAATTATAAATAGGGCCCCTTATTGGCCCCTGCGCAGCCTCGGCCGTATGCCGAGGTCGAATTAGACTTCTAATCCGATAGTAAGAGAGCTCTTGCCTAGAAACGATGGGTAATAGCGATGTAAGACAGTTGATCAGGGCGCGAAGGATGGTTTATTAGGCTATTTACTTGCGTTCTGTCATCCAGGCCTTTTCTCGTTCCAGCCACAATCGGCAAAAAGGCTTAAGGAAAAGGACCCAAGGCTGACTGAAAACGGTTAATAAGATCGGCAGTTCTAGCAAGAAAAAGGTCCTCTTATTTCTCAAAGCCCTCGCAGAATAATTCTCAACGTCTTTTTTCTGCCCAGGAAACAGAATGAAAGAAGAAGAAAGAAAAGAATTCTTGTTAATTCTTGGGCCTCGCATCCAAACCTTTGATAGGGGTTCTGTTTTGCCAAACCAAGACATGATGGTTTCCCAATCGAGCACGACACACAACCGCGGCGTTTTTTACATAGACTTATCCCAACGCGGCTGGGTCGGTTAATCCACGCCGCCACTCAGATCCCCGCATGCGTCGAACCTCTCAGTCTCTTCACTCATTGCCGCTCCAGCTACGCGCAACGGATTCAAGCCTCGCGGCAAGCCACCTTTGCGAGAGGGCAGGCAGACTGGTGGGCAGGAGGCGCTAGAGACATGAGAGGCGGACGCTAACACGACCCGGAGCTTTGGGACCATGGCGAGCACAGTGGTTTCCCCTTTTCTTTCCCGCGCGAATGCGCCCGTCAGAAGGCATTAGGGCTGTCAATCATTCGTGAGGTGGGGTGACGGAGCCGGAAAGACCAAGTTCGAGAGCGTCCTGGTTCGTTTAGGTTGAGGAACTGGAAAGAAGGCCTTCCCGGACGGGTGTTGTGGTAAATTCGTAGGAGAGCATTTGCCGGCCGCGAGGTTCGACGTTGCCGTGTGACGAGCCACACGTCCCACGGGTCCAGCAAAGAGGCGGCGGCGCGCCATGTGCTTGATTTGCTCTACTGGTTGACTGTTCTTCGAAAGCCACACCGGATGCTTCCGGTGCTTTTGTTCCCATAAGGCCTCAGCAGTGCCCCCTTTGGATGGTTGTTCCACATGGGTTTCTCTTGTTCGTGGTCGACTCACCCCGGGCTCTGATCGGGTTCGCCGGGACGAAGCTGCTTCTCAACGTTCAGCAGAAGAACTCCAGCAACATGTAGCACAAACTGAAGTCTATCACAGCGTTGCCGCAGCTCACCATGCACCAAAT
>MPDP01000174.1:0-42294 GCA_030869315.1 Colletotrichum cuscutae
AACCCTAACCCTAACCCTAACCCTAACCCTAACCCTAACCCTAACCCTAACCCTAACCCTAACCCTAACCCTAACCCTAACCCTAACCCTAACCCTAACCCTACTGAAAAAGTCGTTCTAATGAAGATTACGTATTACTTCGTACTAATAATTAGAGGCTTTGCTTACGAGTACGATATTAATTACTAAATAGTACTAATATTCCCTAATCCCGACTTTTTTATAATAATTATAAAATATCGTTAGGGTTTTTTATAAAACCTCGTACTTCTTTTTAAAGTACAATTTCTCTTTAAAAAAGATCTTTTTAAGGTCTATAAATTACCTCGTATTTATTACTAAATTTTTAGTATCTATATATAATCCCTATATTACTACGTATTATTAATAACTTTAGGTAGTTTACCTCATTTCCTATTAGCCTATTAGTACCGAATTTTATATTAATAATAGTAACGAGCTATAAATTAAAAATAAGTAGAATTATTAATCTTTATACGTTTAGTACTATATTTTACCTCTATATATCTTTTTATAATAATAGACTACCGTTAGTAATTATAAAAAAGAAATCCAGGTCGTTTACCCTTTTTTTAAATTTATTAAAGCGATTATATACCTTATTAACTTATGCTTAGGTCTATAGTACGAATTCCTTCTCTATAATTATTATTATTAGGATTTTATATAGTTCTCATAATTATAATTATATTAATAATACCCCTCGTCCGTAGAGGAATCTATTAATTACTTTTATAATTCTTAAGTTTACGCTTACGAACTATTTATTTAGCTAATAACTAAGGTCGTTTATAATTTTATAAAATAGAGGTTACCCCTATAGCCCCTTTTTTTTATAAACCTTAGTTAAATAGATTAATACTACGTTAATTTATTTATTATTAAGTTAATTTACGATTTTATATACCTACGTCCCTTAATAATCCGGGTTAATATTTACTTATTTATAAGGGATCGGGATTCTATTTAAGATCGGGTTCTTTTTTCTTTTTTTTTACCCTAATTCGCTAGGGGTCATACCCTAGCTTATACTTATATTAATAATCGCTAGTATATTTAATCTTAATAAAAATATATTTAACCTACGTACTAGCCGTAATAAACCGGTACTTTTACTATTTAATAAATTTATTAAGGTCTAAGTAATTCTCGCTTTTTCTCGCTATCTCGCTATTACTTTTATTTTTATTATTTTTAATAACTATTACTAACCCTCTAGATCGCTAGATATTATACTTACTAAGGCTACCCTTCTTATTTAATATAAAAAAATAGATTTTAATAGTCCCTTTTTTAGTAATAGTAGTAGACGTTTATATTACTATAAGAAAATAAAGTAATTAGTCTCGGGATCTTTATTAGTTACTAATTTCCACTATTCTATATACTCCTAATCTCTTAAACCTCGTACTTTACGTAATCTCTAAATTACTTCCTCCCTCGACCTACTTCTTTTAAAATAATATTCTATAATAATAATTAAAAATAAACGCTAAATAGCCCGTAAAGGAGCTAAATAATTTATTAAGTATAGTTAGTAAAGTTAAGCCCTCTTTTTTATAAAATTATAGACTTTAAAGAGGACTTATTAAAAATACTACTTATTACTCGTACTTAGTAAAGTTAAATACCTTAAAAATCTTTTCTTTTATAACCTCTTAGTACCCTTTTTTATAATTTCTTAAGTAGTCTTTTTTATATATTAATTATACTAATTTAGTAATTATTACTCGTTAATAATCTCTTTTATTATTTAGTTAATTTTTCAAAATTAGTAATCCTATACTAGGAGCTAGTAGTATAAAAAGGAGCTTTTTAATAGCCCTCTAGAAGATTCTTTTCTTTTTCCTTAGCCTAACTTTAGTAAGAGGTTGCTTAGCCTCTTTAGACTAGCGACTTTTTTTACTTTTTTTAAATAACCGCTTTCTTTTTTAAACTAACTTTTAATACTTATAATACTCGTAGCTCGAGGTTATTAAGACCTCTAAATCCCCTCCTCTTTTATTAAACCGTCCTTTATACTATATTCCTAAGTAATACTTAGAGAGTAGTTAATAAGGTTATAAAAAAATCGTTTAGATTATAAGCTTTTTTATATTTATAATATTCTTATTATAATAAACCCTTTTATATATTATAAATCTCTGAGTTTTATAATTCTTATATAAGTTCTTACTATACTTACTAAGAATATTTATACTTAGGGATCCCTTTTTTTAATTATATAGTACTCTTTTATACTATATTATTAAGCTCGTTCGTTATACTAATTAATTAAGTAAGTAGTTATTATATAAATATCTCTTTTTACTAATTTAACTCATAGGCCGGCTACGTAGAGGTTATATTAATAAAAAGGCTACTTAAAATAATAATAAAATAGTAGCTATATAAGTAGTTCCGTTAATTAGTATATTTTAACGTAATAGATATTAACCTCTCGTAAGTAATAAAAGGCTATGAATATTTAATTCCGTATAGTATTTAAATATCGCCCCTTTTTTATTTATTTTTATAAAGTTAATTAATATAAATTTCTTATCCCGTACAGTATTAAAGAGTTGTTTTTTTTGCGTAATAAGATACCTTACCGATTTATAATAATAAAATTTAATTACTTATTAATATTAGTATCCTTATTATAAAGATATTAGTTAATTAGTTCGAACCGTGGGTTAACGAAGTAGGTTAATTAAATTATTCTAATATATTACGTATATAAAAAAGGAAGGTTCTAACTGTAAGTTAGGTAGGCTACGAATATTATAAATAGGGGCCGTAGTTAGTCCCTGCGCTAGCTACCGTAAGCCGAGGTCGAATTGGACTTCTAATCCGACACTAACAGAGTATAGATTTCGACCCACACCTAGAGACGTCACTCACAATATCAGATACCTTATTAGATATGTCTTAATCATTGAGATTGTATGAGGTTTTACATGTTTCAAGGGCGAAGAGCAAAAGCAAATCATTTGTCATTATCTTTGGAAAATTATGCCAATAATCTCTCTTATTGCCTTCGCCATTTTTGAACAGCTGTAAGGTGCTTCGAAATTTGACGATCAAATACTACCTCGAAGTTACGGGGGCCTCAGGCCTCCTTCTTGATGAATGCTGCTTTGCGTTCTTCATCTTTCGATTCATGCATGATGTTGCTTTTCACGACTGCTTCAGAAAACGCCGCTGCGTTGTTTTGCATCTGATCTCCTTGCTTTCAACTGTCGCCCAGTTACCGTAGACACTCAGTCGTTGATATGCCAGCTCCCTCACTGACGTGGTGTTGAAGTTTAGAACATACCCACCATCTCGCTGTCTTGAGGGTTCAATGGAGGTTGCCTGAATGGCACCAGGAAGAGAAACTACTCTGTTTGTTCCCTCCATAAGATCAAATGAGGCCCCAGCTTTTGACATGACGCGAACGTCAAACCGGGCACCGGGGCTTCGGTCTCTGGAGCAACTAACTTGGAAGCTGATCGGGTATGCGTCTTTGGGGAGGGCTTGGTCAAGCGGTGTTAGACTCATGCTAATTGCATCGTCAGAGCCAATGAAGATTGCCGAATCATTGAGGCTCATGCGTGTGGTGAAGATAGAGCGGTCCCTCGTTGTGTCATTACGTGCATGATGCACATAGAAAAGCTCTGTACCATCCAAACTTTTCCTGGTGACATCTTGCGCGCCAAATTTGATTCTGATGTCTGGAGGAGGTGATGCCACGATACTTCCGTGGCCAGTTGAGTAGATAGGGAACTCTCCGTCGGGTTTTTGGGAAAGAACAGGGTTTTTAGACGATTTCTTGAACGGCCCTAGCGGCGATTCTGCCGTTGCAAACCCAACACCGTAATTAGAAGCTTCGTAGTTGTTCGCACTATACGTCAGCATATAAACCGACTTGTCGTCACTGCCGTTTCGTGTGATAACCGTGCTACCTTCCGACCAGCGGCGGTTCTTCTTCGTGCCATTGAACTTGACATAATCATCCACGTGGTAATTCTCCCAATCTTGCGGATCAGCGCCGTAGGAGATAACAGTCTTCCAACCGTCTTTGCGGGGAGGATCTCCAATCTCGCCAGTGCCGTTGTAGGAGGTGATGTTCGACGGCAATTCGGGAGCATTGTTCGCGTTTAGGTTTATTTGAGAAGACGCAATCTCAGGCATGGTTCGTGCAAACGGGTCATCCCACCATTTCCGATCCAGCTCAACCACAATGATGTTGGATTCTTCGATATATTTGCCCAGAGTACTGTCCCAATTCCAATTTCGGTAGGCATTGCGTGAGGTGTACAAGTAGATCCGGCCGTCATTATCGAAGAAAATGTTGGGATCTATGGTAGGTATGTATGTGCCCTTTGGCGCAGCTCCACCTTTGGACAGACTTTCTGGCGGCAGCATTTGCTGATCATCCATGACCAGGTTAATGTCGTGATAATCCGGATCATAGGGGTAGTAGCCGATTGGCTCTGATCGAATCTCGTTGAAAGGCCCTGTAGGCGAGCGGGAGACGGCGATTCCTAGCTTGGAAGGCTCTTCGAACTTGGAATATCGAAAATGGTCTTTGGCAAGGTCTTCCCGTAAACGACCAGCGAAAATGAAAAAGTACCATCCGGTTTTCTCGTTGTAGTAGGTTTCAGGGGCCCAGTACCAATCTCGGGCCCAGCAAGCTTGACCACCATCAATCTGTTTCATCTGATCATCGTAACAAGCTTTTAAGACGCCTCCAGGATGTTTGCTCCATGTCGAAAGGTCAGGGCTAATGTAAATCGCAAAGTGGTATCCTTCATCAGCCCCCTCGGTGGAATACGCATAGTACTGGCCCTTTTCAGAGTCGTAAAAGACGTGAGGGTCCGCGGCTGCATGGCGAGCTGAGTTGTAGAACTTGGGGCTTTGGTCATCTCCCTTGTCTGAGTCGGCGATGACGGCAAGTGGTAGCAGCGATGCCACAAGTAGAGCAGCAATGCGCCGCATATCGAGAAGAGGGTTCGGAGCTTTGAGCCAGTGGAATCTTCGGACAACAATCGACTGAGAAGATGGGCATGTTTCCAGGAGATTATAGCCATCCTCTTATACCGCTCTCCCTCGGCGCTCTGCTCGCCCCTCTTTCGAATGCGACATGCGACGAGTGCATCTTAAAAGCCCGAGCAACAGGTTACGGCAATCCTTCATCCCATCGGAAGAGTGAACCCCTTGTCCATTGTGTTGTAAACAAGGCGCGAGCCTCCCAAAGATCCACAATTCCCCCTCACATTGGTTGGTGCTTTCAGTTGGGTGCGTCATCCCTCGCCCTGGGGTACACTACTTTTCTGGTTTGGTTCCTCCGGGACGAGGTAAATGGAGGGATGGGGTAGTATTGAAGTACTGTGAGCACTAGCGAGGGGGACTCCAATTGTATGTACAGTCTAATTTACTCTCGATAACAGAGTAAGCTTTCCAAGCTTGGCAATGTCATTCGAAGGCATCGGCCTAAACTTTGTTCCTTTATATGTCGTCCACGAGCTGGAACTGAGAAGCCAGCAAATCTAAACCTTGCCTAACAACTTCGGATGTTATCGAGCCGAACCGTTCGAGGAGATCGGAGGACTCTGGGTGAGAGAAAGTATGGGCGCATCCTGGGACGCGCGATGCGTACAAGGCCCAAGGAAGTGTATCATTGACAGCACTACCATGTCACTCGAGTCACAAAGCATTCGGTCATGACGGGCACTGATGGGGATTTTAGTGTTGATCTCATGACAGGACCCAGGCCGGGTGATCTCTCCCCGTTGGAGCGCTTCCCGTTGACCCCGCATCTTAAGTAACTTCTCCGCCCACAGTTGGTTCAAATGCTGCTTAAGGTACCTCGTTGAAGGCTCTGGTGCTTGTCTTGATACTCGTAAGATTTGCACGGCCCGCGATTGGAACATGCTTCCCTTCTATTCTTGCCAGACTCTTCTCGGTAGTCGCTTTGGTCTTAACTTCCCTATTCGCAGTATCACGTCTTGTGAGATTTTCATCCTGAAACTAAAACTATTCATTCTCAACATATTGAGCTGGACAGAGCCACAACATCCATCATGTCTACCTATTCTTGCCCTCTAACACGGGAATCAGCCATTTGTGAATACAACTTGCCAAAACGGCGCTGGGTAAATTTGAGGGGCCAAAAGGGGCTGCGGCGTTGGTGTCCGAAGTTATTGAAGCCGCCGACTTCCGTCGTGACGAATTCAGGTAGAGCATTTGGTAGATGAATCGAAGCAGGTAATTGGGTCTTCATCACGAGTCACGACCGATTTCGGCCTTGTCATAATTAAGTCCTCCCCCGCGATGGGCCAGGGAATGCGGGGTTCAGCCATCCTACGCTTAGGTCCGCTATACGGGGGATGGGGCCCAGCTGATTATCGTACCAGCACCCGCCCGCACGCCTGAAATTATTCTCGGCGCACACGCATGATATCTTTGCCGTACGCCAGGAGCTAGAAATTCAGCTGGACTTATATCAGACGCAGGGTAAACGCAGTTCCGCTCTTTCGTCAAGCCGGATATTTCATGTCGCGGACTCTGATATATAGATACTGAGGTTTGCTCCATTTCAGCGTACAATTAGGGTGGAGCAAGGCTCCTGCGTCCGGTCATTGAGTGAATTCTGACTCGAAGCACTACCCAAGTCTCCGTCCTTGCCCACTTGACTTCGCATCGTGCGCATCTCATACTTGCGAGTAGGATATTCGAAGTCCTTACCAATCACCAGTTGTCCAGACATGACGAGCCACCAAGGCATAATCTCTTTTGCCATTATCGGCACCGGTCTGATTGGTCCGAGACATGCTAGGACAGTCGTTCAGAGCCCCGATGCAGAGCTTGTTGCAGTGGTCGATCCCGCGCCCGCTGGGGCTCAACTAGCAGCTGAGTTGAATGTAGCACACTTCACATCAGTCAGCGACCTTTTGCAATCGGAACATGTGCCTCAAGCTGCAATCGTTTGCACCCCAAACCACACGCACGTCGCCGTTTCGAAACAGCTTTCCTCGGGAGGCGTCCATGTGCTCGTCGAAAAGCCCATCAGCTCTGATATCCCGAGTGGCACCGAGCTACTGAGTCATCTCCAAACCACTGAGGTCAAGACACTCGTGGGCCATCATCGACGTTTCAATCCCTACATCATCAGTACAAAAAAGGTACTCGATTCGGGAGCTCTAGGCAAGATCATAGCCATTAACGGACTCTGGACCACCTACAAGCCGGGCGATTACTTCGAGGCTCCCACCGAATGGAGGCAGGGAAAGGATGGAGGAGTTGTCTTGATCAATGCAATCCACGAAATCGACCTGCTTCATCATCTCTTCGGGCCGATTACAAGAGTCCATGCGGAAAAAACGACTTCGCAGAGAGGTCATGAAGCCGAAGAAGGCGCGGCGCTCACGATTCGATTCAAATCAGGCGTTGTCGGGACATTCCTTATCTCAGACAACGTGCCATCACCCTACAACTTTGAGGCGGGAACAGGCGAGAACCCTCTTATCCCCAAGACGGGACAGAACTTTTATCAGATATTTGGCTCCGAGGGATCACTCAGCGTACCTGACTTGTCGATATGGTCATACAAGGGCACGAATAAGTCGTGGCATTCGGAGATGGCGAGAGAGAAGCTGGCGGTAGAAGATGGGGTTCCGTTTGAGCTGCAGCTTGCGCATTTCTGTCGTGTAATCCATGGCAAAGAGTCAGCTAGCTGCTCGCCGCAGGCAGGTCTTGGTGCACTGATTGTTTGCCAAGCAATCAAGGATGCATTGGAAGCAAACAGTACGATTGATATTCCGGACTATGATCTGTAGGTGAATTTGTAGTTTGAGTAGCTTGGGATAAACAGGTAATCCAGTACAGCTTGAATAACAGTGACGGTCGCCCACACGAAGTGCATGGCTAGCATTCGACCAGGGTAAAGCATGATGCCGAAGCAGTGGTTTTGCGCATATTTAAGATGTCGTGCATCATTTATGTTTGTCTTTCTGGAAACTTGAGATGGGAAGCCAGTCAAGGAAGGATCGCAAATGGCGGGCCGCTGAATGGTTGCAGAATGTGGGTGGGGCCGGGCTCCATGGAAGGGCAGGTGGACGGATTGGCTCCTTTCCATTTCGGTCGGGGCCGCCAGCCGTCTGTCAGGTTGTGAGTGCGAAAGAGCCGATAAGGCAGGCGGCGGCCGGTTGCTTGCAGTCGTACCTACAAGTAAGGTAAGGTAGGTAGGTAGCTAGCTGCCTGTGACGGTGGTGACATCAAAGCTGGGATGTCCCTTCCTTGGAAGACGAAAGACAAGCAAACTCAGGCAGGAACGGAGAGGCCCCTTTCTGCGCTTTAGCCATCTGTTTTTTTCTCTGTTTCCCTCCGTTGCGCTTTCCCAACTTTTGCATTCCATTTCCTGATATCAGTCAGACCTGTTCCTTCGGTCTCTCTTCGCTTCTTGTCCTTTCACGCCAGTACCAGTCATCTTGCATTGGGCTCAGTCCGTCACTTTAGCGCCAGCAACGGACCCCGCGATAATTGCCTTGCTTCGTCCATCAACTCTCTCCCTGCACTCTGCGTGTTTTGCCCCGCTCCACGAGAAAGCTATTCTGTCGCAATCGTCCTCCGCGAAACGAGAACATACATACAATAGAGCTCCTTTCACATCTCCGAGCGATTTCACAATCATGTCTTCCGCAGCTCCCCACAGCAACAAAAGTGCCTCCAGCACCAATGGCGAGGTGGACATCAAGAGTAGGTTCACTGGGCCTACGCGGCTGTCCTCTTGCCATCCTTTGCTGACCCTTTGCGTAGATTTGGGTCACGTCGAAACCCCCAAAGTTGAAGGAACATGGACCGTCGAGAAGGCTCTTGAAATCTCTCCAGGCACTGCAGGACCTGCGGACGCCGGCTCACCGCTCCCTTACTTCCATCTGATTGAGCGCCTCAAGACAACCAAGCGGGAGGGTTGGCGCCGTTTTGGCATCGCGAGGTTGGTACCCCACGTCGCAAATCATCGCAAAGTATACAGATGTCGATGTTCGCTAACGCAAGAGCCTTGACAGAGGAGAATCTATCGCTGACCACATGTACCGCATGTCCCTTTTATCAATGCTCGCCCCGCCTGCCCTTGCGCCCCGTCTCGATCTCGCGCGATGCATGAAGATGTGCCTGATACACGACATGGCCGAGTCTCTGGTTGGAGACATCACACCCGTCGATGGCGTGGCGAAGCCCGAGAAGAACAGACGTGAGGCGGAGACGATGGACTTTATTACCAAGAACCTTCTTGGCAGTGTCTACGGCGGCATCCCAGGTGCCGAGATTCGCGAGATCTGGCAAGAGTACGAGGACTCCCAGACCCTCAACAGCCACTACGTACACGATCTGGACAAGATGGAGCTGCTTCTCCAGATGATGGAGTATGAGAAGCGCGGCCAGGGCAAGCTTGACTTGGGCGAATTCGCATACGTCGCGACCAAGTTCACATTACCCGAGACCAAGGAATGGGCGGACGCTCTGCTCAAGGAGCGCGAACATTTCTGGGGCACCCAGCAGCACGTCCACGGCGAGGATGGTATCGAAGGCGGCGTCCAGAAAGACCGGCGACAGCAACAAGATGATTACTACGAGCGCAAATGATGCACGCGCCGAATAGATGATTGATGAGCGCTATGCACAGTGGTTCCGTACTTAAGTACAGATACGTGGGACTGTGAAACCTGCCAGCGGTGTTGGCCACCCTGAACCTAGACGCCATTACGTTGCGAAGGTCAGACTCTGAAATCGCGGAGGGAAAATTGAGTTACGGGTCCTGGCACAAGTTGCTTGCATTACATGGTGTTGCATGTAGCATATGATAGATAATACCTAGATCTTAGAGAAAAGCTAGGCCAACGATGATGATTTTATCAATGTGAATTAAGGAGTATGCGCGTCACGCGTGAGGTTCCCGGGTGTGAGTACTTCCCGATACCGACGGCAGGCCCTGGGTCACCGCCCCGTTGTGCTGCCCCTCTGGTTACATTCTTGCTGAGCCACGCGCTTGGACCTCCAGATGATCAACCACCACAGCAACCGATGGCGCCTTCCTTCTTTGAGACAGCTACAAGTCCTTTCGCTTAACCAAAAAAAAAGAAAAAAAAACCTCCCCTGGGATTTTCCGGGGGAAAGGTACAGTGCCAGGGAACCTTGAAGGAGCCGTCGCGAGACCCTGAGAAATATTAATTTTAATGTCAGCTTGACACTGACAGACGTGCATCACCGGGTGGTGCGGAAAGGCAAAGCGAACGGAACAAGATGACACGATATGCAGCTATACTGTTAGGCTCACTGTATTAAGAAAGAAAAAACGGGTGCACCTCCATAAACCCCCTTGTCCAACATCCTTCCTTGCCAACCTCCCATCCCTCTTCGCCTCGTCTGAGTTTTAGTGTCGACTTTTGATTCAGGGACTGGCGGCGGATACGCATACATTCAGGCCGATACTCCGTACAATTATTGTGCTGTCGGTGTGCCTTCCCTTCATCGCGTCTTCTTTTCTTTTTACCATCTGCACCGATCGACGTTGGTTTTCATTCCGATACTGAGTATCCGTACCTAAGTACAGGCGAACCATTTCTACCTTAGACAGCACATCTCCAGACTCTCGGTACCTACCTATTCCCTTAGTACCTTCCTTTCCCTTGCGTTCTTCCAAGAAGCGCATGACAAACTCGACGTCACCCTGAGCGCCATCACTTTTTCTCAGGGTCTAGACCAACCAGCCGACACACGCTCGACATCCAATCAAGACACTCATCATCAACGGCTGTTGCCGGCACTCGAAGCTCTCCCCAACGCCAGGACCGAGCTTGTTGGTTGCCCATAGCTGTTCCTTGCTACTTTCCAGGTCACCCAACCTATTTCGCCCTAGGACCCCCCCCCCCCCCCCCCCCCCCCACCCCCCCCCCCCCCCCCCCCCCCCCCCCCCCCCCCCCCCCCCCCCACCCCCCCCCCCCCCCACCCCCCCCCCCCCCCCCCCCCCCCCCAAAAAAAAAAAAAAACAACTTGACCGCGCCGCTCTTCTCCAACCCGACCACAGCTGCCTGCCGACACATCAACGCATTGGCCGAGTAAGCACGCGCGCATTGTCAACACGGGAATCCTTCTTCGCTTCATCTTCGAGCATTTCCTTCCCCCATCTGACAGCGCTCGCCTGCTGCCAGCCATCGCACGGCCTGTTACACGACGAACAACCAACGAGCCAGCGCACCACGACTCGTCTTCTGCACACCACCCGACACCCGAGACTCAGGCCTGGGATTTAGCTTCCGGATCGATCATGAGCTTTCGTTTAGGCTTTGCGACATTGTGAATCACCACACAAACACCACAACAGTCACCGCTTTCGCCCGACCCCTTGCCGTGGTTCCCGCAACTCCATTCCCTGCCTCACCCGTGAGCCCTTCGAGATCCCTTGTTCCGTCGCCCTGGCCTCCGACGCCTGTACCGACCTGCACCATGGCCTTCACATCCCAGTACCGAATGCCCGGTACCTACTTTGACGCACAACCCGCCGGAGTTCACCCTGGCGTCTTCCGACCACCCACTTCCCCCTCCGCCGGTTCTTCCTACTGTTTCGCCAGAGCAAACAGCTACCACGCCGAAGCAAATACACCTTCAGCTCAGGCAAAAAGGAAACGGCGCAACAATGCCTCCCGCGAAGCTACTCCGCTGAATGAATGGAACGATGGCAACATGAATCTAGACAGCTCGAGCGAACTCCCTAAACACGAGACACCTTTACCGATCCGAGAAGCCCGATACACGCTGGCTGGCCAGCTCGAGACACCTGGTGCCGGCGTCAACACGCCTTACGACAACGGTAACTTGGATGAGAGCATGTACTCAGACGGCGATTATCGAAGAGCCTTGGGATCAAAACGACCACACGAAGAGATGGAATCGCCTATTCCCGGCCAGCCGACTGCACTGGTCCAGCCTAGCCATCCAGTCGCCGGCGGCTGGAGTCGCTTTGCGTTCAACACTATTGGTGGGGTCGTAGGCAAAGTCTGGGAATTCTGCAAGGCTGGGGCCTTCATTGGCTTCTCTGCTGGGGGTGGCAAGGCTTATACCATTGATGGCCAGAGCATCCGTCCCTCTTCAGCTGCTACATCAGCTTTGTCTGCGCCCCAGCTAGAACCATCCGAGAAGTTCAACGAAAGATACGAATGGAGACAACAGCAAAGTCCCCAAAACTTGGATACCCCCGTTGGAGATACCACGCCGCCCGGAGGTTTCCCTCAGCCCCTCTTCACATCGTATGCCCGGGAGCCAGACCAAGCCCTGAACCCCGAACCCGAGGTTAGGGTCGAGGTCGAGGCCACACCTTCGCGACCCGCCGTAAAACGCCGACAGACGAGTGCTGGGAATCATAATGAGTTGCGAAACTGGGTTGTGGTGGACGAGTCAGCGCCAGGCAATAGGCCAGTTTCGAGGGCATCGATGCGACCAGCATCCCGCAACATGCGCCCTTCCCTAGTCACAGGCCGGAGGATTAGTGTTCCCAAGCCTCGTCTCAGCTCGATCCCGATCCACAACCGCCGCCAATCTACGGCTAGCCACGAATACAATGCTCCGGACACCGCACCACTGTCATATCAGGAACCAGCAAGCTTCGCTAGTGTGAGGTCTCCGGAGCCGCCGAGGACCTTGACCGGGCCCTCGCCGAGCCGAATCCCACTTCCAATGCAGTCTGCCGGCTCGAGCCCTAACCCGTTCGCGAAGACGACCGTCTCGGCCCGGCGTCAGAGTGCCATTCCGTCACCGGCACAATCTTTAATGAGCCCACCTATACGCTCGCATCGCCGCTCCAATAGCAGTGCCTCAGCAGCATCACCTCGCGGTAAACTCAAGGAATTCGGGGTGGACTCCATCCGCGCGAGCCCTCGGCTCGACGTGGAAGCCAAGAAGTTGGCAGCCAGACGAATCAAAGATGAACATGACACCGATGCGAGGATTAATGATTTCAACCAGAGGCTCAAGGAGATGATTCGCCAAGGCAGGGAGGCTCTTGGCACCAAGGTCGAGGTGGATGACGATGGATGCGGCTGGGAGGATGACTGAAAGAGAGTACTTTAATGGTCATGGAGGGCGTTTTGCTAGGTTCTTTACACACATCTGGGCAGGTCTGCTTTTTGGCGGGGAGTTGAAAGGATGATTTTGTCGCGTGATACCATCCACCATACATGCGGCATTCTTGACAGGACCCCAACATTACCTCGGGTCTAGATTTGCAAAGGTAGTTTCCAGCTCGAGATCTTCGAGTTTAGTAATACCAAGGGTCTATTCGATGATACATGTAGCCTAATAGGTTGTATAGCTCCACTGTTCAAGCGCAGCGAAGTCATAAACTGTGCTTGGAATGCTGATCGTGACAACTTGAGGCTCTCTATCGTAAGCCACGTTGTGCTTCTTTGGCGCCCGGGATTTCCTCCTAATACTGATTTCAAAATGCGACATCTTTACCAAATATAGTCTTGCCATACTTGCTGTTGCCCCATGCCAACGCGGCATCCACATATTCAAAATCAGGACTCGCCCATTGGTGCGACCGCGGCACAGATGGACGAATCTCCTGCTTGGAGCCGCAGCTCTGGCATACCTCGTCGTTGAGCTTCTCCAGCTCGGCCTCGCAGGCCTGGCAATGTTTGGCACAGAACCATCGCGGGCAGCTCACCACGACGCACTGTCGATCCATAGGCATGTGGTCGACTGTCAAGTGCTGCCCTCCGCAGCGGCACTTCTTGAGGTGACAATCGCGACCGGCATGGTCCGGGATACCACACATGCAGCAGCGGGCTTTGCACATCATGGCTGTGATCCCATCGCCCATATGAAAGGTGGGACATTCGCCCGGCGTACACATTTTGGGGCATTGCTTGGCGAGGTGTCGTTGGGGAAAGGGGCTGCAGCGGCAACGATTGCGCGTGGAGCTAGTGCAGGCGGCGACGTTGTGCCATGCCTGGCCGCAGTGGCCGCAGGGGAACGGGCAATGTTTCGTCTTGTGATAGCGGTCAAGGCAGTTATCGCAGGGATTCTTTTGCTCTTCTCGTGGTTGTACTGAAGCCTCTTGGACGCTGCTTTGTAGTCTCTGGTGGAGTCTCTGGAGCACTTCTACTAACGTGCGAGGGTCCATGTCGGGTGTTATCCCCAAGGCGTGTAGCTCAGCGGCGGAGAAGTCGAGACGCAAACGCCTGGGCGGCATGATTGCGGATTTCTATACGTAACGAATATCATATGTCCTGAGGGAGAAATTCTGGTATGATGATGTCGGTAGTTATAACAGCATCTGGAGGTAGTGGTGATGAGGCAACGGCGAGGTCCGAATGGCAAACGAAGGGGCCCCAGGTATCAGTGGCTGAACTGATGTAGACTGCAGTGCTTCCTCTGAATTTCAAACTTTTGTAGGAGTATCGCCGGTTCCTTCTTCACTGGTTAGGTACTTGGAAGACGGTATGGCTGGTTATATTCTGGTAAAAAAGGTCTTCCTCAATGCTGCCGCGGCGGTTGTTTGATGAGACGAGGTGCCGCTAAGAATTCACCGAGATACTCCGGCAACAAAAACGTGTTGTGCACGGCCCACTTGTCAAGGGACACACAGTGTTGGGACATGGTGTAAAAGCTTCTAGTCAACTGTGCACCTGGAGTTGCATCCTCACAGGATCCAATGTCATTTCAAACCCAGCTCTTCCTCTCTTCTACTCGAATTCTATACCAACATACAATGTCGCCAGAGTCTACCTTGACTCTCTAGGTACGCAGACCAGGAGATTTCATGGCTCTACATGAGCAATCGATGCTCCGCCAATGCTCTACATCACAACTTATGCTCTCTTACGAAAATAGCCGCGATTAGTGCCAGCGCTGATGAGATGAGTGAGAAACCGTGGCTAAATCCCAAACCTTCGACGTACGCCTGCACGATGGCTGCTGCAACCTTTTCATCCGCATGATCGATGTAGTCAACACTCGATGTCGCTTTTGCGATAATCTACCCCAATTCATGTGAGTATCCGCGACGGCTTGAGAAAATCATCGACTGGCCTCTCTGCTTACCTGCTTTCGCACAACTGCGCTGAGGTCCATGCCTTCCAGCAATGCGTCTAGCCGCCATCTCATCGTTTCCATCATGACGGCACTAACACATGACAGGCCGAGGATCATGCCGATTTGGAATGTCAAAAACATTCCCGACGTCACTGCGGCCTTGTGCTTGGGGTTGGCTGCGGCTTGAATGCTGATGAAACCCGCCGACTGTACCAGGCCAGCCCCAAACCCACCAGGTACGATGTAAAGCGACTCCCAAGCATTTGTATCTCCATGCCACCGAAGCAGCAAAAGCGAGTAGGAGAACATCGATGCGATAGTCGCAATTATCAATAGAGATTTGTAACGACCAGTTCTGTGCAAGTCAGCATGTCGCTCCAAACAATTTGCATCTTCAGGATTGACAAACTTTCTGATCAGATATCCAGCAAGGACGCCACCGATGGCATTCCCAAAGACAGCGGGGAAGAGATGTATTCCAGCAACAGTGTTAGAGACACGCTGTGTCACCTGGAAATAGAGCGGGACGGAGAACATAAGGCCGAGTTGAGCTGCGACTTGCCCACCGCTAATGACGTACGTCAAGATAATGTCGCGATGCTTCAACAGTTCCAGGGGAAAGATTGGCTCTTTAGCCCACCACTCCTCAACGGCGGCAAAGATTCCACCAAACACGACAGCTACGCCAAATAGAACGAAGATGAGCGGGTGGCTCCAAGGTATCTTGGTACCTCCAATCTCAATCGGGAGGAGAAAGGTCAAGATGAAGAGTGCCAATAAAGCAGCGCCAAGAAAGTCGATCCTCCCTAGAGAGCCCTTTTTGCCGTTGATGGGCTTGCCGCTTGCTTCAACACCTTCATCACTCTTGCCCACTTGCTTGCCTTTTGGCAGGAAAAACCAACACAGCAAGACAGCAAGTAGGAAAATGGGTGCCTGGCCGAGGAAAGACCATCGCCATCCAATGGTATCGGCTAGCCAACCTCCCACAGGTCCACCAAGACTTCGTCCTACTGTTGCGGCCAGGTTGATACCTGCTTGCCACGCAGCCACGTCACGGAGTGGGACGAGATCTATCAAGGTTAGCTCAGTCCTTCCATCAAGGGTCCTCTATCGTATTTTACCTGTCACCAAGAGCAGCCCGAGGACGTTCAATGCTGAGCCACCAGATCCTGAAATGACCCTTCCAAGCACGACTTGCCACATTGTGCGGCCGACGCCGACCATTGCGCTGTGAACAGTCAGTTGACAATCATACAGATAACCTTGATCAAACCTACCATCCAACGGAAAACAAGGTATAAGCCACCATGAGGAGGGCACGCCGCCCGTAAATGTCACTGAGCTTGCCATACTTTCCGCCGTATTAGTGAATGGACTCACTTGAACTAGGTAGGGAAGGATGACGAACCAAAGTCTGAGTTGCCGCTCCTGCCAACGCGAAAGATACGAAGAGCCAACTGGAGTTTTCGAGATCATCGAATTCAGAGGCAATCGTTGGGTGCGTTGCCATCACCAAAGAGCCATCGGCGTTCGCAGTAAAAGTTCCAACCAGCAGGATAGACACGATCTTGACAACTGCCCAAGTCGAGGTCTTTCTGGCTTGTAGCTTTGCATCATCGCTGGCGGTTGCAACGGGTGCTACTTGTTCGACATCGACGCTCGAATCGACGACTTCTGACGGCCGTGTGAGATGCCATGGAAGGTATTGGCCGTCCGAGTCTGCGCTAGACGACGAGGAAGTCAAAGAGCTCTCACCTGACGAACTCGACCCCCGTCGAGTACTCGACAACAAAGGCGACCTCTCGTCAACTACCCTCTGTGTTCCTTCACCACTTTGTAATGTCTTTGAGCGCGTCATGCTGATCGATTTGGTTGTGTGGAGGAGAGAATCACAGAGCCGCAAGCCAGCAGATGGAAGAAAAGGAAGGTGTCATCGGCTCTTCAAAACCCTGATGCAGCCGGGATGAACCTTTCCAGATCCGCAGTGGACAACCATGCCATGCGTCCGGTGTGGCACTCGGAATTTCCCATGCACTGGGGAGGAAGGCAACGCCGTGTATTGGCCAATCAAGCCTGGCATCATACCCAATGTTTTCCCTTTCCCATATCAGTCAGTCAATGGGCATCTGAGAAAGAGCTCTTTGGCAGGGAAACAAAAATTGCCGATAAGAGGATGCAGGCTCGCCCGGCACTGGGGCTCAGGTATGGCGACATATTGCGCCATCGGCGCTATGCGACTTCGGACACCTCTCGGGTCCCCACACGGCCGATAGGACGGCGGTAACCGGTGGAATCAAGGGCCATATTTGCTGCCTTCCCGGGAACCAAAAACTACTCGGACGACTCAAATTCAACGACAGAGCCTACGGATTCTTCAATTCTTTTTCTGCGAGACGCTGCAAAACGCACCCGCGTGTGGAGACTCTCAGCAAATGGCATCCCTAGCTTGGATCCCAGTCCGAGGATTGTTCCTCTCTCCTCCAGACCAGTGCGACATGCCGCAATTTGCGCTGTTGTGAGTTGGAGCCGGATCTCGCCGGATAACTATGTTTCACTGACTCATCAACACAGCTGACCAGACTTCTGAAACTCTGCTGTTCTCTGCGATCGCCGCTCCGGTACCGAAACCGTGTGTGTGCCCGCCGGCTTAGATCGCGTCGCGACGAGCCGATTGTTTGGATTTTACAAGTTGTCTTAATCTGGTCGGCCCCCGGGCTTCTTTCATCTCCCGATTCCTCTGTCTTACTTTGGATAATTAAACCACTTGAGTCCTCGAAATTGAAACAGACGTGGGATCGTCATCCACAGATTGGGCTGCAAGTGTTTCAACTTCGAATTCCGTGAGGATCGTGGCATGTTCTATCTGATGACGCTCAATGGCGATGGGTTACTTGGCTTTGATAAAATATGAATTCTCTCAATCGATATTGGCAGGATTGGGAGACAAAGGCATGTTGCGCAAGTCCTTAGCCAAAGCCTTTGGCCCACCTCCCAAGTTCTCATCGTGTCTTGATAATTGATATACGTGTTAGTATTACTATTATAGGGATAGTGGTCGATTAGTTCGAACCGTGGGTTGACGAAGTAAGTTAATTAACTATAAATTTATATTACTACGTAAGGTATAAAAAAGAGGTTCTAATCGTAAGTTAGGTAGTCTATAATAATCGTAAATAGGGCCCCTTATTAGCCCCTGCGCAGCCTTAGCCGTATACTAAGATTAAATTAGACTTCTAATTTAATACTAACTTTCTTTTTTTTTATTAATTTAATTACTACTATTATTACTATCGTAATTAAAGGTTTAATTCGACCTTAGGCCCTTTTACTAAGTCGTCTCTTTTTACCCCTTTTCTCTACTCTTTTTATATAACTTATTTTTTTATTTATACTATTACTCTTTTTTTATTAATAAATTACTCTAACCCCTTATTAAGTACTATCTTTATAAAAGCGTTAGCGAGGTTATTATTATTATTAATTTAATAAATCTCGAAGATTTCTTATTATTTATATAATTACTTAAGGGCTATAATGTTTATTATAAGACTCTTTTTTTTTATAATACTTACCTTAACGAGGTACTTATATAGTAAGTACGAATTAATATAAACGATTATAAAAATTATAAGAAAGTTAAGTCGATTTATAATCCTCTTAAGTATAATTAAAATTATATAAATAAAGTTAATATTATTAACTATATTATAAATTTTAAATACGAGTACGTTATATATAAATCGCTTATTCTTTATTAATAAATAGTAAATAATATTATTTTAGATTATAAATTTATTTTTACTAAGGTCCTTATTAACGAGGATAATAATATACCTTAACTATAAGGTTAGGTTATTATTATTTATAAATAACTTATTAATAAATACGTAAAGCCTTATTAAAGCGAGCTTTATAAGTTAATAAACGAGACCTTAGTTTAAATTCTTTTATTATTATTATAATTATTAATTAAAAGTATTAAAATCGCTCTTTATAAGCTCTATAGCCTACGTAGCTTTAGTATAATTAAAAATAGCTTCGGGTTAATAAATACTCGTAATATAAGCCCCTTAAGTAAGCTTAGCCCTATAGTACTTTTTATAGTTAAGGGATTTTAGGTTAACGAGGGTAATTTTCTTACTTTACTTTTTTTATTAAAATATTATATTATCCTTTTTAATTATTAAAATCCCTTTATTAAATACTAATAAGGACTTTAATATAAAAATCTCTTTTAGTTTAGCTATAAATTTAGCTTTATAGAGCTCTTTATCCTCTTTTTTTATAAACTTAATATTTAATAAACCTAGAGTATTATTTATTTATATTTTTATAATACTAAAGGGGTCGTTTATATACGCTAAGATTAAGAAATAAGGATCGTATATTAATATAACTATTAATAATTAGTTAATATAAAAGTCGTAGTACATCGCTTATTAATAAATACCTAATTTAGTAAGGCTATATAACGGCTTAAGTACTTTAATAATCGTACTTTCTAAGTACTTACTAGTTATTTCTTTTAGGAAGTAAGTAAAGATCTTCCTTATAAACCTAGTTACTAATTTAGTATACGCTTACGTAATATTATAACTCTAAATCTAGGACCCTTTTTATTATAGTAATATTATTAGTACTATTATAAAGCGCTAGCTATAGTATTAAACCGTAAGTAACTAAGTAAGTAGCGTCGCCTTTTTAACGTTGCTATACTTTTATATAACGTACCTCGATTTCTTATATAGCTATAAGGTGCCCTTACCTTTTATCTCTCGAACTATGCGTAATTTAGAAATATATAAATTTATATATTTAACTAGATTATAAAGGATAAATTAATATACCCCTCGATTACGAAGTATCTCTACCTCTACTAGGTCTAATTATTACGGCTAGTTAGTTATAATAAGTATATTAATAAAAGTTAAGACTGCGAGTACTAAGTAAATAGTATCGTAATCGTAAATAGCTTCCCTAAAGCTATATTTATAAATTATAAAGTAAGTAAGGTTTTAATAATTAATCGTAGTCTTATTAAAAGGGGTTCTTAATAAAAATAGCTAAAAATAATCGTAAGATCTAATATTAAATTAATTATTAAAAAAGCTATAAAAAGTCTATCCTTAAGCCCGGCTTAAGTTTATATTATATATAAGTTTTATTTTTAAATATATCCTTTATAATATTCCTATTTATTATAGTCTAACTATTTATAAAATAGTCGTCCGTTTTACTTATTTATAATTATTCGTTCTATTTATTTATAATTATCCGTCCTATTTATTTATAATTATCCGTTCTTTATTTTATTATATAATTATAGTTATATAACTTATTTGTAGTTCTTCTATTCTAAGAAGAGTTAAGCTAAGTCCGTACTTTTATATATATAATATAATAGCCGTTATAGGTCCTGTAGGGCAGGACCCTGACCTTATTATACGTATTAAGTCGTAATATTAGCTTCTCCTCTTAAAGGTCTAGTCCTTTAGGCCTATAAATAAGTCGTCTATTCTTAGGTTAAGGAATCGTTAAGTATTTTTTTAAAATATACTAATACGATATTAGGTCGAATTAAGAAATCGAAATTTCTAATAACTACGTTTTGTTATAAATTATTATATATTATTCGCTTTTTTAATAAAAGCATAAAAATAATACTATATTTAAATTATCGCTCGTAAGGGGTCCGTTAATTAATTCTTTTTAATTCTAAGGTTTATAAAATATATTATTATTTAGGTATCTTATATAATACGTTTACTAACGTTATTTATATTTATAAATATTATATTTCTATTTATTAAGTCTTAGCTGATTAAGTATAGTTAGTTAATTAGTAATAGAGTCTAATTATCTTAATTATAAAAAAAAAGTAAAAGAGTTATAATTTTAAAAAAGGGTTACGGAGTTATAAAAAAAGGCTAAGGCTTATTAAGAAGCTTAAGCTAAGTTAAGTAAGTTATTATCTAAATTAGAGCGTCTTTACTTTTAGAAACAAATAGTATTTAAAAAGAGTTAAATTATATTAGAGGAGTTTCCTAAAGATTTCGAAAATACTCCCTTAACGGTTTATAAAATATAAGCTAATAGTACTTTTAGGATTATTAATTAAAATACTATAATAACTAGGAGTTCTAGATTTAATTTTAATTTTAATACCCCTTAAGAAGTTATTAGGAGTTCTAGAGGTTCGTAATAAGTTCTTATATATTCTTTTTATATTTATAGTTTTTTTATTTAATAAGGTACTAAAAAGGTATAGGGTATAAAGGACTTTCGCAGTGCGGTACTTAAGAAGAACTACTAATACCTATAAAAGTAATATAAAATACCTCCTTTAATCGGGTTAATACGGCCTTAATTAACGGAGTTATAACTAAGGAAAAAGGGTAGTATTAATAAGATCGGAAGAGTAGAGTTCTTAATTATCTTATATTATTATATTTAAAAATAAATTATTTAAAAGGCTCTAGTTCGATTTTAAAAAAGTATATATATTAATAAAATAAAAATCCGCACTACTAAGCTCTTCTCCCTAATCGGGGCCCTTTTTTTTATATCTTTTTTTAATTAGCTCTCTTATAAGTCCCTATACTTAATTAGTTTTAAAAAAAAGAAATACTAGGATTAATTACCCTACCCTATTTTAATCGTCCCCTAATTTCTTTTTCCCCGATCTTTTATAAAAAGAAATTATTTTAAATTAATCTTAGTTATTATATATAGTTAATTATATTAAGCCTTTTACTTACTTTTTTTTTTATAATTACCTTTTTTATCTCCTCTACTTTTATTATTTTTTTTATTAGTTTTACTTAGTTCTTATCTTAATTTTTTTTAATAATCTCTTAATCTTAACTTTTATTAACTTAATTCTCCTTAGATTTCTTTATTAATAATAATATTTAAAAAGTATAAGCTAGAGTTATATATATAACTTTTATAATTAGGTCGTTATATTAATTAACTTATTATTCCCTCGTACTCTTATTAATATTAGTTTTACTTATATATATATTATAATATTATAAGAGATTTTAATAAAACTTAGCTAGCTCTCGACGTTAGTGTTCGCTATTCTCTTATATAGCCCGATTATACTTAGAGAGTATATACTTAATAACCTCCTATTTTAATTAAACCCTTAGTACTTTAATTAAAGTCTTTATAATAAAACTATCCCCGCCCCTAATTAGAGTATTTAAAAGATTACCTCCTTAATTACTTAAACTAGCTTTATTAAGAGCTAGGCTAAGGTATAATAATAACTTAAATAGTAATATATTTAATAAAAACTTTATAACTCGATAAGTCTTAAGAATATTAATTAGGTATATAAATTAATTATTAATAATAATATCTAAACGCTAGTTAATAACTTTTATTAGTTTAATTACTTATAGAGTCCGATTAAAGTTATTATTTATTATAGATCCTTAGGTACTTTTTAGTATTTTTAAAGATCGAAATAGTAAGGATAACTTTTTAAAAATAATAAGTTCTTATTTAAAGTTTTTAACTATTTTATATATTTTTTTAAAATATATAAGATTAATAAGAGTATAATAACTATAATTATAGGGGTTATAAATTCTTAGATCTTAGTTAGTAAACTTAAAATTAAGTAAGTAAGTACCGGATTTCTAAGGAGTTAGCGCCTTAGGGGTATTAGTTATAGCGTAGTTAGAGTTATTTAAGTCGGTATAGGGCCTATTTTTAGAGTCCTAATTATTTATTATTTTATTAAAAAACCTTTTTAAAAAAGGTCTTATTATATTAAAAGAGTAATAACTATCGTATTAAAACTCGTAGTTAATTTACTAAATCTAAGCTATATAGAGTTTATTATTAAATAATCTAAGGTATTTATAAGTTATTTAATATATATTATAAATTAAGTTAAGCTAGCTATATCGGACCGTATTATAAAACTATTTAAATATATATAGATTATATTCTTATTTACTTAGTTATTATATTATAAGGACTACGTAAGTACTTATATTAATTAGTTATTAAATATAAAGAGGTATATTAATTTAGTTATAAAAGGCCTTTAGTACTTAGATATTATTAATAAATATCCTTTTTAAATACCTAAGAGCCTATTTCGGATCGTATTAATAAACTATACTATCTTACTAGTTAATAATTATTTTCGTAAAATAGCCCGGATTATTAACGTAAAGAAAAAAGATTATTAAGTATGCTAAAGTCTTAATTTTTTATATAATTTCTTAGGTTTAAGAGATTAGGGTAGGGGTCTTATTTAATTTAAAAGTACTCTCCTATCCCTCTTTAATTATAACTATATTACGTACTAAAACGAGGTCCTATATTATAACTTCTATTATAGATCTAATTTCGTATTTTTAAATTTAATTTTTACGTAGTAAGTATCTTTAAAAGTTAGAGTAATTAGTTAGGATCTTTATTACCTTATAGTAAGTCTAACTTATTTAAGTTTTTTAGGTTTTTAAACTTTTAAAAACCTTAGGGCGCTAATTAAAAAAAGGAAGTACGTCCCCTATACTAAGCTAATTAAAAAAGTTAATTTTACGAGGAGTTAGAATTATTTAGAAGAAACTAGTTTGTTTAAGTACTAGGTTTAGGTAATAGTTAATATACGTTTTATATTAGTAATTCGTATTAAAATTAATAAACTAGGAGTCTTTAATATTCGTTATAGTCCTAGGGTTAGTTTTATTAAAAGTAATATATCTATTTAAATTCTACCTTCTTAATTAGTATTTAATATTATTTTTAAGGTTTTTTATTATAATCGGGCCCTAAATTCGCACTATATCCTTTTTATTATTTAGTTTAAAAAGAGAGATAAGAAGTAAAGAGGCTATTATAAATCGCTAAGTTAGTATTTATATAATAAATTAAAAAGTAAAAATTAAAAGAAGTTTAATTAATAGTAGTTATAGGGAAGTAGTTAAGGAGGGAAGAAGGAAAAGTTAAGTAGCTAGGTAAAAAGCTACCCTTTTATACTAATTATAAAAATAGCCTCTATTAATCAAAAAGGAAGGTATTATATTATAAATAATAAAAAGGCCCCGATCCTATAATTTACTCTTTTTTTTTTATATAGTAGCTATAATTTAGTACTAATTAGCTAAGAGGCCTATAATACTTTCCTTTTTAATACCCCGGATCTAGAGGGGGTATATAAAGGCCCTTTTTTAATTCCTCTATCGCTTTTTTTTTTTTTTTTTAAATAATAACTTCTTAATCATAATTATCCTTTTCTACTCGGTCTCTTTTCTTTTTAATAATCTAATTTATTTACTTATTATATTTAATACTTTAGTTATTAATAACGTATATTAAATTATTAAAACTACTCGTTACGACGTTTAGCCTTAGTAATATTCCTCCTCTACTCTTAAAAAGGTCTATTTTTAAAAGACTTAGGGCTATAAGTTTTAAGAAGTTAGTAAAAGGTAGACTATAGTAAGCGCTACCCTATTCGATCTTTTTAATCCTTATCCTAATCTAACGTTACTCCTTTTTAAATCCTTAAAATTACTAATTAGTTAACTCTTTTTAAATTAGTTAAAGAGCTTTATACTAAATTCTATATTATAAATCCTTAAGTTAATAAGTATATTAAAAAAGAAATACCTTAGAAATTTTAGTAATTAATTATAAATTAAAACGTTATTAAGAAGTACGTTTATAATTTAGGTATTATAAGCGGATTATTTTTATAAAGTTATTAGGTCTTTATTAGTTACGATTATGCTAGTTACTTTAGCCCTTTATTTTAGCGATTAAGTAAACGAACCCTTATTATTAATTTTTTACTTATTTAAGCTTATAGCGTTTAGAACGCTATATTTTATAACTATTATACGCGGTTTTTTTAGAAGTATATCGGTTCTAATACTAAGGAGCTAGTTAAAAAAAGAGTCCCCTATTTTAAATACGTTTCTTTTTTAGATTATTTTAATAATTAATATAATAATTATATATATTTTAAAAATAAGAAATACTATTTTAAAAAGAGTAACGACTAATAGGCTATTAGTTAGTCTAGAGCTAACTCTAAGTAAGGCTATTATTATTATCGTATAATAAGTAGTAATAGGGTAATATTTTTAATCTTAATTAATATTAAAAGAGTTAAGATTTTAGTTTATATAGTCTCTAACTAAATTAATATTACTAAGACTAAGGAGGATAAGTATAATTCCGTTCTTAAGAACGCCCCTTTTATATACTTTATTAAAAACTATATATTTATAATTTATAAGAGTTATTAATATATTAAAATAAAATAAGTAAAATAAGAGGTTATATAAACTAAGTTAAATATTAAACGGGCTTAATTAAATAAAGAACTAGGCTTAGATATTTAAAGAGAGGGGTAAGGTTTCTTAATACGATTATATAATTAATAAATAAGGTCATTAAGTTTTTAATTATAATAATTAAAAAATAATTCCTCTCTTCTTATCGTCCTCTTATATTTTTATCCCGGATTTAGATAAAAAAATAATTAAAAAATTAATAAGATTTAATAGTATTTTTATAAAATAATATTTAATAAATAAAAAAAAACTTATAACTTATACTAAGGATCGGTAGTAATAAAAAGTAATCTAGCCCTCTTAAGAGGCCCTTGTTTATAATTAGGTTTACTTAATAATTAGTTAAGTATTCTCGTCCCTAGAGTTTATTATATTATTATTATAATCGAGAAGTAAAATCATAGCGTTAATCTTATATATTTTTTTAAAATATAACGTAGTTACTAAGGTACAGTTTTTTAAATAGTCTTCCCTTACGGATAGTATAAACGTCCGCTTAGTTATAGTAGCCTAAGTTAAGTCGTACTATATAAACATATTTAACTATATTTATAAAATTAGCTAAGAAAAGTATAAGTATAATTTACTAGAGTAATCTAATCTAATAGTTTAAAATCTACTTAGTTAAAAGCTTAGTATTTTCCTTAGTTAATATATTTATTATATAAAAAAAAAAAGTAATATAATTAGTAATCGTACGCTTTCTTCCGTTTTTAATTATAATAAAGAGGATCTCTCTTATAAGCTTATAACCGTTACGCTTTCTATAGTACTAAGCTCCCTAAACTAAAATAATAAAATAAGCGTCCTTATTAAAAATATACTAATCGTAATCCCTAATAATCTAGTAGTATAAACTCTAGTAGTACTAATAGCGGTCTCTAAGTTCTATAATTAAGGGCTAATTAGGACGCGCAGCGCTTATATTAAATATATAAATAAAACCTCGAGAATAAATACTATTTTAATAAATCTTTAGCTTACTTATTTTATTAACTAAGTTAGAATTAGTAGTATTATTAATAACCGCCTAGGTAACTTAGGCCCCTATTGTTAGCTAGTAATATTATTAGTAATTTAGATACTAGTACTAAGTATTCCTACGTACTTACGAAGTAGGGGATCGTAATAAGGTTTCGAGTTAACTCTAATTATTTATAAAAAATAAGCTATATTCCTTTTTATACGCAATTATATTAAAAAGTCCTACCTTAAACCTCGCGTCCCCTTTTAATCTAATAAAGCTATTTAAAATAACCCCGACTTCCTCTATTACTTTTTTTATAATATTAGTATAGAACTACTTATATACGGCCTTAATTAAGCTCTTATTAGTTACGATATAAAAGTCTTATTATTTAATAAAGGTAATTATATTATTAATCTTAATAAATAGTACTTAAGTAGAGTTTAAATTAAAAAACGAAATAGGTAGTTTTTTAATAACTTTTTTAATTTACTTTTCCTTATTTAAGAAGTGATTAGTATTTTATTTTCCGTACTTTTTTAAAAAAGAATCCTTAGCTTAGACCTAGGATAGTCCTCTAATTATATCCTTAATTAAAGTTTAATAATCTCCTCTTATAATATATATAATAAGTTTACTTCTAAATTAGTCCGGGACCTTACTAATCTTATACTAATCCTTAAACTTTTTTAAAAAGTTTATAATATTATTATGTTTAAAAATTATAATCCCTTCTTAACTAGGGAACGGTATTTTATAAAACCCTATATTCTTTATTAAATTAGGCTAAGGAATCGTAGGGTCCTTAATTTAAAGTATAATTATTTAAATCCGGGTAGTAATAGTACCTAAGAAAGTATTAATTAAAGTATTTATCCTAACCTAAGCTATAACTAGCCTCTTCTAATTAAATTAATAAATAAATCCGTTACTAGGGGTAAGCTTATTATTATTAAATAACTCCGTAGTCTATAGGTCTTAATAAACTATAAAAACTAATTTAGTAAACGGTCTATTTAAAATAAAAGGGTTAAGTTTATATAATTAAACGTCCTAAGGGGCGCTAATAATAATAAAAATAACGTATTAATTATCTATATTTATAGTCCGAGGTTATTAAAAATATAATTCGTTAATTTTATTTATAATCTTAATAATTTTATATTAATCTATTTATTCTAAATAAAGTTTAAAAAGAGAGGAGAGGAGCCGTTTTAATAACTAGAGTATAATTATTATCCTAATTAATATAATTTAGGCCGTTCTTCTTAGCCCTTACTAAGTATATAACTAGAGTTTTAATTAGACTTTATATTAAGCTTATAGTAATACTAATTAAAATTATTAATAAGTTTAACTAAAAACTAGTTTCTTAAGCACCCTTAGTCTAATATATCCGCACTTTTAAATAAGTTTATTATTAAATCTCCGGGCTATATTAATTAATAAAGAATAGTTTAATTAAATAACTAGTTATATTTATTAAAGTATTTTATTAGTTCTAATCCTAACTCGTCGTTCGTCTTATTATACTATTATAATATTTATATTTAGGCCCGATCCGGTCTTAAGTATTTACGTATTTCTCTATTTATTTATTTTACTTACTTATTAAGGTTTATTATATCCCCCTCTTATTAAATAAGAAGCCTTTTTTTATACGTCTTCGTTTTTATATCTTAATTATTTAGTTTTTCTTTTAATTAGAGTCTTATTATTCGTATTTATCTTAATTATTATACTACTTTCTTTTACTTATTTATTTAAATTATTTCTAATTAAGTCGGGCTTTTTTTTATTTATTCTCTTATTTAAAAAGGGAAGGGATTTTTAAAAAGGGAGATTATTAAAAAAGTATAGAGTACAAAGGACTTTTATAGTACGGTATTTAAAAAAAACTATTAATACTTATAAAAGTAATATAAGATACCTCTTTTAATTAGGTTAATACGGCCTTAATTAATAGAGTTATAACTAAGGAAAGAGGGTAGTATTAATAGGATTAAAAAAATAAAGTTTTTAATTATTTTATATTATTATATTTAAAAATAAATTATTAAAAAGGCTCTAGTTCGATCCTAAAAAAGTATATATATTAATAAAATAAAAATCCGTACTACTAAGCTCCTCTCCTTAATTAGGGCCCTTCTTTTTATATCTTCTTCTAATTAGCTCTCTTATAGGTCCCTATACTTAATTAGCTTTAGAAAAAAGAAACACTAGGACTAATCGCCCTACCCTATTCTAGTACTCTTTTTTATTATTCTTTATTTTATAGTTAATAATTCGTTCGACTTTATACTCTAGTTAGTTTAGTTTAATAATAATATAATCTTTTATATATAAATCTCTTAGTATAGGCTCGAGTAATAAGATATAAAAAACGGAATAATATCGTATCGTATTTAGTAATCTTAATTCGTAATTAACTAATAAGACTTTTTTAATAATTTTAAAAGGTCTAAGCTTTTTATAATTTAATTTATTACTTAGTCGTTTCGTTTTAATATTATAATAAAAAAGAAAAGCACTATCCCCCTCTTTTAAAAATAGTCCTCTAATCCTTAATCTATCCGTATTTCTTTTTATATATTATTATACGAACTCGAGGTCTATTAATACTTTTTTATAAATTCCTTTAAGTTTTCTTACGTTTACTACGGCGTTTATAGCTTATAGTCCTTATCGTACTTCTCTATATATAATTAGCTAAAATCTATAGTTAAAGTAAAACAGAAATTCTTTTATATTTTTATTAACTATATTATTATATACGAACTAGGCTATTAATAAGAGCGCTACCTAGTTATCTTAGTCGTAGTTTATATAATAACGAAGGTATATTTCGAGGATTTAATTAATTCTTTTTATTTATTTATCGGTTTATAAATAAAATAATATTAATACTCTATAGTCTATACTAAGTTATAAAATTAAAGATTTCTAAAACTTCGAAATAAATAGCTTATTTTTATTAAAAATAATTTCTTTTAGTAAACCGTAGTTTAAGAATATAACCTTAGTAAATACGTATACTAGGTCTTTTATAGTATTAAATTCCTTATAGGGAATAAAATAAGTAAACTTAGTAAGTCGATCGACTATAACTAAAATACTATCGTACTATACTTTAGTAAATAGTTCTCTAGACTTTAGTAGTTTAATAATAAAGTCTTATATAATTAATTACTATACTTTTATTAGTAGTTATAGTAGTTATAACTCGTTATAAAGCTTATATAGGCTATTCTTACTTTTTTTATAAGTTGCGCAGTCCTTAATTACTTCTATAATTTTAGTACGTATAATAGATTTATTATAGTACTAGTAAATCTATTTTTACGTTTTAATAACTCTTTAATAACCGTGTACCGATACGCTATAAATTTCTATAATAAACTTAGAAGTTATTTTTTTAATCAGACTAGTATTAATCCTTCTAACTATTATAAAAAGTTTTATAATTAGTATAAGGCTATCATTTTTTTCCTACTTAAGAATAACTTATATTTTTTAAAGAACCGCGACTTCGTAATTAGGTTTTTTACTAAGAGCGTCTACTCTATTATTTTCTAAACCTTTTTAATAAATAATTCGAAAGTTATATTTAAATAGGTCCCTTTGGGGTCCGGTCCGCCTTATTAGGGGCTATCTTCGCCTTTATAAGTAAGCTAGTTTATTAGGGTCAATATTAAGTATCTTTATTACGTACTTTAATAAAACTTTATAACTAACTATAGCCGGCCGTAGCTATTATTAACTATTAATATAGCTTATCCCGTTACTAACGACGTAATATATTAATAACTTTTTAAATAACTAAAACTTACTTCTTATTTTTTAACTTATTTAATAACTTTAAAATATCCTTTTTAATCTCTTTAAACCTCTTATTCTATTATTATAATACTAAAGTATTAATTATATTTTATAATTAATTAAGTATTTATTAAAGCTATATTATATAAGTTAAGTGCTAATAATAATAATACTTATATTAATATATATATTTTAAATTTTTAAGTTAATAGTATTTAATCCGTATTCTTTAAAACGACCTTACTATAGTTCGGGGTCCTTTAGTATAATACTTATAAGATCGAACTTCTAGCCCTTAAGGTATCCCTAGGGGTTAATAATAACTAAGCGTCTTAGTATTTTAATAGTATATATTTAAGAGTAAGTAAACGATTTAATAACGATAGTAATAGGGCGATAGTAATAAATAGCGAGGGAAGTAGCGTTTTTGAACTTCGATAAAAAAAACGAGGTAATAAATATGTGTGCGTATGCGAGTTAAAGTTAAAAGTATAGGTCGATATTATTCTTAATAATAGCGACGAGGGTATTTCCGATGCTACTATTATAAGCTATAGTTACTTAGAGGGTAGTAAACTTAGCTAAGTAGGCGGCTTATAAAGTAGTAGCATCGGGCGCTTAATATTACTATTAATAATTCGTAGTTATAAACTTTATAAGAGGAAAAGTTAAAAAAGTAGAAAATTTAAAAAAAGATAGTTTATTAAGATAATAGGAGTATTTATTAATACTATATATTAATACTATATAAATAATACTAAGAACCGCCCGAGTAGCTAGTAAAGGTAGAATAAAAAAATAAATATTTAAATAGGAATTCGCTCTATTTAACCTATTATTAATTTAAGTTCTTATTTATTATAAAGTTCATAAGATTTTTATAATCTATATAAACTATAACTTCGTACTTAGTTTTAAATAACTATAGTCTTTATTCTCGAAATACTTTAATAATTACTATTAGTTCCTTATTATAGATTTACTAATTTAATTCTACTCTATAAAATACCTTAGAATAAAAGTAATATAAATAAAGCTTTTTTTATTTATTTTATTATCCTAAGACCGCTTTTATAACGAAGTTTAAGGCATCGGTCTCGACTTTAAAAAGTTTTTAGAGGTCTAGGATTATAATAACTAGTTTAGGAATAACTATATTTTTAACTTTAATAAATACTTCTTTATACTTAAGGTCCTAAATAAATAGGTTATCCTTTTATATTAGATTATTAAGAAGTCTAACTATATTAGTATAGTTTTTAAAGAATCGTTAATAGAAATTAATAAATCCTAAGAATCCTTATATATCCTTAACGTTCTATAGTATAGGCTAGTCCTTAACTATTTCTATTTTTAATACTTATATATAGATTTATCCTAGTATAATAGTATATCTAAGAAAGTCTACTTTCTATACGTAAAACTCGTACTTAGAGGGTTCTATGTATAATTTAGCGTTTTAAAGCTTCTAAAATACTATATAAATATACTTCTTATATATTTCGAGGTCGGGGGAAAAATAAAAATATTATTAATATAAATAATAATAAAGATATTAATATACTCCCGGAGTACGTAGTTAACTATTATTTAAAAGGTTACTAAAGTATTAGTAAGTCTAAAGGGTATAACGAAATACTTAAAAAGTCCTCTACGAGTTTAGAATACTATTTTTTATTTATCTCTTTTTTTAATTTAAATCTAGTTAAATACTTTTTTAAGATCTATAGTAATAAACTAGTTAGCTCCGTAAAGTAGATCTCTAAGCTTAGTAATAAATAGTAAGGGATAATAATTCTTTTTTATAATTTTATTAAGTTTTTTATAGTTAATAATAAGTTTTAATTTTCCGCCCTTTTTTAATATAAAAAATAAGGGGAATTTTATAAGAGAATTCGACGGTTAAATATGTCCTTTCTCGAGCTTTTTATTAATATATTCGTTAAAATACTCTTATTCTTTTTAATTTATTAAGTATATTAAATAGAACCCGGGTTACGTTCCTTTTTTAAATTCGATCTCTATATCCTAGTTACTATGTTCTAATAATCCTATTTCTTCGGGTTTTATAAATAGTTTTATATATATTTAGTACTCCTTAAGTATAGTTTAGAATTATTACGAACTTTAATTATTAATACTATATATAAACTTCTTAGAGCTTTTTACTATTTTAATAAAAGCTATATATTATATTTATTCTCGTTCTTTAAGAGTTATTAAAAATCCGTTTAAACTCTTTTTTTTTAAGTCGTTTAGTAACTAGATTTTCTTAAAAGACCTAGCTAATAGTCTAATTTATCCGTAAGTTATACTTTTATAACTATAAGATTTTTAAAATAACGTTAATATTTCCGATTTTTATAATATTATATTATAATTATTTTACTAGTTATTAATATATATTAAGAGTTATACGGTCTCTTAATTAATATATTTATAGTTATAATTAACTCGTTCTCTTTTTACTATTTATAATTAATATAAGTTATCTTTTTATACTTATAATAGATCTAGTTTATTTACTATCCTTAGTAAAATATAGGTTTTTTATACGCTATTATTAATAATAGTATTTAGTCTTCGTTTATAAATATCGAAATTAACTCGTAAGTATACGTTATTACGTTACTTAGTTATATATAAGAACTTTTTTTTTATTCTTACCTCTCGTCGTTCTTTTATAATTAGCCTTTTTAGTTTTTTTATATACGTTTCTTTTATTAAGCGCTTTGCTCGTATAGTTCTTATTATTCCCTTTATACCTTAGCTTCTTTAATATAGTAAACTTAATATTAGTCGTATTTATAATCTTTTTATTTTATATATTTACTATTTAAGTATTTTATAAGGAAATTAGGGTCTAGGGTAAATATTATTTTATTATTATTATTAAAGCTTAGTAATATTTAACTAAATAATTAGTCTTTTATATAAACATCCTTAATAAGTTTATTATTATATCTTTATAAGTAAAAACGGCTATCTTACTTATATACGAGGTACTAAAGGTATTTATTATTTAAGTACTCTACTTAAAATAATTCTTCATAAAAAGGGTCCTTAGGGTCGAATAGAGAATAGTTTTTATTAATATAAGCGGTTATTATAACCTTCTTACGTTTTTTAATTTTAAGAAACTAAATAGTTTAGTTATCCTTAAATAAATAAATATATTTATACTATAGTTCGTTATTATCCTCTTTAGAGCTATTATTATTAATACTAAGTAGTATTTTATAATCGATCTCTATCTAAGTACGTCGTTAAGTAATATTACGAGGTTCGTCCAAATTATAAAGTAATTCTATTTTATTAAAATAGAAAGAATTAGTTCTTATTTTAATATTTTTTTCCTCTTTAAAGTTAAAATTAATTTTTCTTTCTTTTATAACTCCGAAGTTAAGAGTCGGTCTCTTAATTATTTCGATCTTATTTTTATATAAAAGGTCTTTAAGCTACTCTTTAATTTTATAAATAAACTTTTTATTACTATTTACCTATTATATTATATAAATAGATTTAGTTAGGATTTTATTTAAATTAAGTATTTTTTTTAAGTTAATAAATTATTTTTAATTTATATAGTTTTGTCGTACTATATAAACAAGGCTACTAATAATTTTCTTAGTATTAGGTCCTTTTTTTTTAATTTAAAGAGTTACTCTTTTATATTAGTTAAGAGTCTTTATTTAATTCGTTCTTTAAAAAAGTAAAGTATGTCTTTTATAATAGGGTTTATTTTAGCCTTCTTTCTTATATTTTTATAAATCTAAAAAAGTATAGTAATATATTCGATATCATTTTTTTTAAGAGTATAGGGTCGGTAAGCGGGTATCTTTTTTTTTTTACTATTATTACTAAGGTTTTAATTAGAAATAAGGTAGTATCGTATTCTAATCGTCCGTTATTCTTAAGTTACTTTAAGTACTATCTTATTTATTCCTTATTATCTTAGTAAATAAAATAGTTATCGTCGTAGTAAGCTATTAATAAAAGTTATTTATAGGGGACTTTTTTACTTATAATATTAGCTCGCTTTTTTAAAATAGGTTAGTATTAAATACGCTTAGGTTATCGGTAGTCTCTAGCTATATATCCTAGCTTATTATAATTATAATATTTAAAATCCTTTTTTTATTATAGTTCTTTACGTTTAGTAATACTAAGGTCTATAGGTCCTCCGTATTATCTATAGGACGTGCTTTATTATTATTAATTTCTTAGGTTATTTTAGTAATTACTTAGTAGTTTGCTATAGTTTTAATATTTTTTATTAAAATTAGTTTAAGGGTATCGTACTTCTCTCTTTTCCTTACGTCGTTCGTATAACTAAGTATCGATTTTAATAATAAGCTTAACGTACTATAAGAAATTTATTAATATTTCTACTTTACTAAGTTCGTTCTGAACCTTATTTTTTAGTCCTTAGTACAATAAAAAAATACGAGTTTCTTTAGTAAAATCGAGTCGTACTACGAGTTTCTTAAACTTAGTAATATAATACGAAGTAGACTTAGTTTATTAAAAGTTAGCTAGGTCTCTCTTAGCTTATCGTTTTTTCTTAAGATCTTAGAATAAGGATTCGAGGGCGCTTTAAAATCCTACTATATTACTAAAAATATTTATAATATCTTTTTTATATATAATAAATAACTATTATTACTAAGGAATTCTTTTTAAAAAGGTTCGAACTACTCTAGGGCTCGCTCTCTAAAAAAGGTTATTATATAAATAACTTATTTAGTTTTATTACGGAATTTAATAACGTAGAACGTTTAGTAAGTTCTAATTTAAATTAAGAATCCCTTAAGTTATTTAGTAGTCTTATTAAATATAGTAAGTATATTAAGCTTAAGCTTTTTCTATCTATCTATAAAAGTTTTAATAATATTAATAATAGCTTAGAGGTTTCTAACTCTTTATTTTAAGTTATTTATTTCTCTTTTTTTAATTCCTAAGTTAGTTATAGCTTTATTAATTATATTTTAAAAAGCGGTAATATTTTTTATTATTCTTACTTAGAGTTATAGCTATTTAAGTAAAGTTATTATTAAAAAGCTCTATAAGTTTCTTATTTTATTTACTACTTTTCTTAATAGTACGTCGTGTTTTTTTATAATTTACTTTTTTAAGAACTATATTACTATCGGAGTTATAAGTAATATTAAGTATTTTATTATTTTTAACCTTAGCTAGCTTGCTTGCTAAGTTAATAAGTTATTTAAAGTTAAATAAAGAGGTACTTAGAGTTTTAAAAAATATCGTCGTTCTTTTTACTACCTAATACGTTTTATAAAGTTAACTTATTAAATAAGAGTAATTAAAGTATTATAACTAGCTAATTATAATAAGTATATTAATAAAAGTTAAGGCTACGAATACTAAGTAAATAATATCGTAGTTATAAATAGCTTTTCTAAAGCTATATTTATAAGTCGTAAAGTAAGTAAGGCTTTAATAATTAATTATAATCTTATTAAAAAGGGTTCTTAATAAAAATAGCTAAAAATAATCGTAAGATCTAATATTAAATTAATTATTAAAAAAGCTATAAAAAGTCTATCCTTAAGCCCGGCTTAAGTTTATATTATATATAAGTCTTATTTTTAAATATATCCTTTATAATATTCTTATTTATTATAATTTAACTATTTATAAAATAGTCGTCCGTCCTACTTATTTAGGATTGTCTATCCTATTTATTTATAATCGTTCGTCCTATTTATTTATAATTATCCGTTCTTTATTTTATTATATAATTATAGTTATATAATTTATTTATAGTTCTTTTGTCCTAAGAAGAGTTACCCTAAGTCCGTACTTCTATATATATAATATAGTAACTACCGTAGGTCCCGTGGGGCGGGACCCTGGCCTTATTATACATATTAGGTCGTAATACTAATCCCTTAAAAGGTTTCCTAACCGTTATAATTATACCCTCTTTTTATAGTTAGGTTACGAGTGCGTAATTAGCTTTCTCTTTTATTATATAGAATATATTACTTATTTTATTATTAGTAATAAAGTACTAAAGTAGTGCTCTCTACTTAGGTCTTTTTATACGTCTTAGTAATGTAGAAGTTATTTTTTCTTTATTATTATTATTTATTTATTTTACTATAATAATTTTATTAAAAATAATTTCTTACTCCTTCTTAGGCTATTAAGAGGATTCCTTTAGCTCTTTCTTTTCTTATTAAGCCGATATCTCCTCGCTAAGATTAGTATAATACGGTCGTATTACTATAATTAATACTTCGAGTAACTAGTCTCGATTTTTAATAATAATATATAAACGTTTATTAACTAAGATTAATTTATATAAACTTAACTATTATTTAGTAATTTCTTTTTAAACTTTAACGTTCGAATTTAATAGTATATCGAAGTTAGGGCTTATATCCGGCTTATTATAAATAATAATAGCCTTATTAATTTAGCGCTTTATATTCGTTTTCTAAAGTACTTTTATTATTTTTATTAATTACCTAAGCTCGCTAGGTTATATTTAGTAATAGTAATAAGGCTATCGTTATTTTTAAGTATACCCCGAATATAAAAAATATTAAAACTAGCCCCTTTGGGCCTATAGTATTATTATAATACTTAAAGGCTATTTAAAAATACTCTTTATTTATAATATCGGGGTACTCGTTATAAATAATTTTAAACACTCTTTTTAACTATTAATAAGCTCTTTTTACTTTACTTATATTAGTTCGAATCCCGTTTGGTAGCCCCTAGTATATATTAATTTACGCTCTCTTAAGTATTAACTAAATAGTTTTAATAAGTAGGTCCTTAAGGAATTAGCCTCTTTAAAATAATATAGCCTCGTTAATAATATATAATACTAAGTAATTATTTAAGTAAAAAATATTAATAACGATCTCTTAGTTAAAGTTAAGCTCGTTATATAATTTAAATTTAAATTTACGCGGGCTCTGGGCGTTTATTTAGTATTAGTAATATATCTTTATTAATTATTTTAGAGCTCTTATTTTTATATTATTCTTTAATTACTTAAGGAGGTTATATACTTTTATAATTAATGGGTAGCTAAAGCGCTTATATAATTACTTAAGCTTACCCTTTATAAAATAGTTAATAAATTTAACGTCTAATTCGAGCTTTATAAACGTATATGCCTATTGCCTTTTAATAAATATAAACTACTTACTATTTAATAGTTTATTCTTTATATTATTAAATACGATACTTAACTAGTTTATATTTTTTAAATATAATGGTTTTTTTCCGGCTTTATAAGCGTAAAAGATCGACCTTAACGGGATTACGCTTTTGAAAAAGATTATATAATATAGTATACTTTTTAATTATATAATACGCATAATATACCCTAAGTACGCGCTTAACGTAATATAATAATTTTAATATAAAAACCGCTATATAATTCGGGATAAGTAAGCTACCCTCTTTATTTACGTAGCGGCGCTAGCTAAAAAGGTTAATAATAAAAGTTAGCTATAAAGGTTAGAAATAGCCCTTAACTATAGAGGTTCTAACCTTTAATAATAATATAAAGGTCTTTAGAAAAAGGGCTAAAAGGGCTAATATCTAGCTACTCGTACTAGAGCTTATAAAACTTCTTTTTATCCTTATTATTTTTAATATTACCTAAAGCTACTCTCTATTTAAACTAAATAAATTTACTAAATAAACTTATTAAATAAACCTATTAAACGAACTTATTAAACGAACTTATTAAATAAACTTATTAAACGAACTTATTAAATAAACTTATTAATATATAAACTACTACTACCTCGCTAAGAACCTCTTAGTATATAGTTAGTAACTAGCGGGCTAAAGATGCCCCTCGACAGGTCCCCCCCTCTAGGGCTTAATAAATTAGGCCCCCTCGACGCCCTAACTATCGTAGCTAACGTAAGTACGCCTAAGGAGTAGCGTAATACTTTTTAATAATATAAAATCTAGCTAAGTAATAATACGAATATTATAAATAACTAGGCCGGTACAGACGTTAAAATCCGGTATATTAATACTAACTTAAAAGTTATACTCTATAGAGCTAGAAATCCCTTTAATATAAGCTATATTATAAATATAAAAAAATATATAAGGGGCCCCCTAACCCTTAATAAGAAGGAGTATATAATATAGGATTTAGTTACTTACGTAAACTAGTACTAAGAGGTCTTATGTATATTAAAGTAAGTATAGCTCGCTTTTTAAATAACTAGAACTTAGAGGACTATAGTAAAAGGTTAGGAGCTATTTTAACTAATAATTAGGTATAGAGCGTAATATACTTAGTTCTCTTTAATACGTAATATATAGTACGGCCCCGGCGGATTACTCCGTCAGGGGGTTATATTTTTTAAATATAATAAAAATAGTATATTAATAAGTAGAATATAAAAAGCTATCGTACCTAAGCGTATATTAACTTTTATTATACTTAGGGCGTATATCCCTTTACTTAGGCTAAAGCTAATCTTTATAATACTTATTATTAACGTGTTTAACGTAACTAGGGATATTTTTTAGAGTACGTAAAATTGCCCTTTCCCCCTAGTTAATTATTATAATACCCCTATATTCGGGATAATTTTTTAAAAAATATCTAGGCCGTATTATTTATTAGCGTAAAATGCTTATACGAGCTTAGCGTTTAAGTAACTAAGGGGGTATAAAAAGGGCCTTTTTAAATACCCTTAGAATTACTTAGTATTATGTTTTTTTTAGTTATTAAGAGAGGTACTAATTTTTCTTTAAACGTTAATAAAATAAAATTTGGCGCTATTAGATTCGTTTATTTATTTATATTTATTTTCTAAGGGATCTTCCCTTACTATTTATATATAAAAGCCTACTTATTAAGAGCTTTTATTACTTTTTATTCGTTTAGCCTCGTATATTTTCTAGAGGCTAACGGGGCGAAAAAGAGTAGTTAATCTCGTTAATTTTATTAAAATCTAATTCTTTAGTATAAGGGGTAAGATCTTTTTTATTTTCCGAATTTCTTATTATATACGGATCCTCTAGGCCGCTAATTATACTTTTATTAAGTTCTATACCTCTAGATCTGCTTTTATATATAACGAAGAATTAGTTAAATTACTAAGGGCTAGTTTTATTATTTACTACTCTCGATTTTTTATATTATTTATACAATTTAGTACGTTCTTTTCTAGAGTAATTACTTAATTAATAACTATCCTTTTTATATATAAAATACTTCCCCTTTTATTATTTCTATTTTAAATCGAACTAGTAGCTAACTAAAAAGTCTATTTTTTTAGTTTAGTAACTACTATATTTAGTATCTCTCTTTTTATTTTTATATATACAGTCGACTTAGTATTATTAATAAGGGCTATCCTAGGATTATAAATACATTTAGCGGGGTATCCTAGCCTTAATATTAAAACTAGACCTTAGCTTTAAGTAGAGGGTCTTATAATACTTAAGTAGTTAGTATAAACTTACCCTCGCTTCTAGGACTCTCTAAATAATAATATAAAAATATTTAACTTTTTACTTATTCGTCCCTTTATTTAGCTACGTTTTTACTAACTTATTAATATAATTAATAAGTTTTTTAAAAATCTCTAGCCTTATTTTTGTTTATTATTCTAACTATAGATCTAAATAATAATACCTTTAGTTCGGATAGGAGCTCTAAACTCCTATTTTAAGTCTTAAAGCGACTTTAAATTACGTTAACTATGCTTAAAAAGTCGGCTTAATTAATAGTACGTACTACTTAATAATAGTAATCCGTAGCCTTATTAGTTAGTACGACGTTAAATACTAAGTAGTATTACTACTCTTAAATTCTAATTTGTTTATAATAGTTATAGAATATTATAAGGGTTTTTTATAGAACCTCGTATTTCTTTTTTAAATATAATTTCTTTTTAAAAAAAGATCTTTATAAAATTAGTAAATTGCTTTATAATAACGACTATTAGGTCGGTCTCTTTACGTATTTCTCGTATATTAAAGTAGTCGTATTAATTTTACATAGTTAATTATATACTTCTTTAGTTAATAAGTAATAAGCTACGTATTAATAGCGTTACTAAGCTAGTTATTAAGATTAGTAAGATCGCTAGTAGCCGCTCCTCTTATATAATCTCCGTAGCCCTTATTATAGCGTGCGCTAATATATTACTATTAATAATTTTTAATAGGCGAGGATATCCTACTAGCAGCTCCCGCCATTCTGCCCCTAAGTATAGCTACGGCAGGCCCTACCTCTGAGCCCGGAGGCCCCTACCTACCTACCTACCTACCTACCTACCTACTTACCTATAACTACTACTTCGTCGACCTCGCCGTCGCTACCGCTACCGCTACTATTAATTAAAGCTATTCTTAATATTAATATACTATAAAAAGAGAATAATTATAAAGTTAATAATCCCTTTATTTACTAATATACTATTAATTATAATAAATACGACTATATAAAGTATAACTACTTACTTTACGGCTAGCGCTTCTCTAGCCTACCTAAGGCTAAAATAGTACTTAACGAGGCTATTTATAAAATAGTAGTTATAATTTAAAATAATAACGCCTCGTAGAGTTAACCTACCTAAATAAGTATTATAAATCCTTACCCTCGTTTATAAACTACTGCTACTAGCCTTTTGAGCGAGTTAATTAGGTAGCTAGGTAATTGAGTAGCTAGGTAATTAGGTAGCTAGGTAATTAGCCTAATTCAATAGAATCGTTAATTTAGACTAATTCGTTAACTTAGGCTAATTTGTTAATTACCGTACTTTTTATTTATAAGTTAATTAGCGGCCTCTGATTAGCCTAACTTATTCGAATACTAACTACGTAAAGCCTAGTTTATATATATACCCGAGACCGGCGGTCGTATAGCGGCCGTAGCTATACTTAGGGGTAGAATAGCGGGAGCTACTAGTAGGATATCCTCGCCCTTTTTAATAAGAAGTCCGGTTAATTTATCTTTTTACTAAATTCGTTATATTTTAATACTACTCGGTCGACTTAATTCTAATCTTATAGTATATATTTATTAATAGCGACTATTATAGTAAGCGTTTCGTAAGCTCTTTATCCTATTACCTAGGATAGTAAAATACTTTAATAATAAAGGAATTTAATAACCTTTTTTATAACGTTTAGACTAGCGCTAATAAACTACTTATTATTCTAATTACCGAGGTTATTAATAATTTTATAGAATAGGGGTTACCCCTCGATCCCCTTTTAAATATAGATTTTTATAAAATAGACTAATACTATATCGATTTACTTACTATTAGGATTATTAAAATCTTTATGTAATTACTCTTTTTAGTATTTTAGTTTGATTTCTATTTATTTATATAATATAAGAATTCCTTTTTTCTAATTATATATTAACTCGCTCCTTATCGTTCCCTAACTCGTACTTTAATCTATAGTAACTAGTATATTTAATTTTAATACGGTCGTTTTAGAGCTACTTATTAGCCTTAGTAATAGTGTATTATTATTAGTTATTAAATTTATTAAAGTTTAAGACCTTCCCGTTTCCTCTTATTTCTTTATACCGAGCCTCGTTACTATTTATTCTTAGTTTTCTTAGTTAAACGCTATTTTAGCGGTTTTTTTTTAGTTACTTAATTAATTAATATTAAAAATAGATTCGTAAGTAGCTTAATAACGTCTCGATTACGTAGCGTTTCTCTCTAAGTTAAAACCCAAGAGGTATATACGTTCGTTAAATAAATTATTACTAATCAGTAGTCTACTTCTTATTTTTTTAAAAATAGTAATTTACGTTAGGAGTTAGTAATATATAAAAGAGCTTTTTAGCGGTTTTTTAAAAAGTTCTTATTTTATTATAATAATCGTAATTTTAATAAGAGGTCGTAAGAGGATCTTCTTAGGGATAGTAGCCTCCTAATTAACCTCTAGTACTTATAATATTTATAACTTACGGATTATTATTATTATAATTTTTAAATCTCTTTTTTTCTTATTATACTATCCTCTTTGTTATATTCCTAAGTAATATCTAGGGAGTAGTTAAGAAGGCTACGAAGAGGTCGTATAGGCTTTCGAGGTCGTATTTATAAGATCCTCGGGGGG
>MPDP01000175.1:0-42150 GCA_030869315.1 Colletotrichum cuscutae
CATTAGACCGGTTCTTCCAAAGGACAGCAAAATTACGAGATCGTGATGTGAATGAAGGGCGAGACCGCTCCCTGAATCTCTTCAGGAGGAGCTGTTCTCGCTCTCACCGATGCGACTGTGAGATCGATAACCTGAAAGAAGTACCGTGCTTGTGCCATCATTCGAGACCATCCAGACTGCATCTGTAACCACCTATTCACGGCAAACTCAACCCCATCATCGTAAACCACCCCCGCCTCCCTCACCTATCAAAATCAAAAACACCAAACCACATAAACACCCCTCTTCCTCATACCACCGCCCGAGGCGAAGGTTACTATGACAAACACAAGGACACAGAAACAGTGCGTGCAGACGTGAAGAAACGTCAAAAGATAAAATCAAAAATTATACCTGGTACGGTTCCCGCAAAGGAGCCCCACACGGCGAGGGGCACGGCCGCGGTACTCACTCTACTGCGCGGGACAGCAGAAGTGTGTGTGCAATGCAGGCCCCCCTCCTCCACGACCCGGTACTCTTGATCTCCGCAAGTCGTCAGGCAGGTAAGTATACAGAAGAAACAGCAACTCACACATGGAAAGGCGAGGTGTAGGCGTTCTTTTCTAGTCCCCATTTGATATGAGGCCAAATGCCAAATGTGTAGAGGCCAATCAGTCCCTTGGACTGACCCCTGGGACCAACTCACTTTGGCCTCACTCACATGATCAAATGCGCCACAGGCCGGAACATGGCACTGAAGAGTTGAATTACCCGGTACTACCCGGCCTGGCTACCTAGGACTGACGCCACGCTCTCTCCCAAGCCAGAACAGGAACAATCCTGGTCAAACACAAGCATGAGCAGTTGTAACCGCGAGTAGCTTGCGACCTCCGTATGCGTTCAGATCATTTCACGCATGTTTTCCTCAGATTGCTTGCCTCCACGCCAGCTCTACCGAAAAAGAATTGCATCATCTACTTCCACGCGGCCACATGCCCGCCTTGCTGATGGGGATACCGCCCTTCCGGACCAGGTATCCTGTGGTCTTTTCCTCACGTCAACGTCGTCGAGCCAACCCCGTCCGGTAATTCCTGAGCCCTGCGTTTCTGTCATAGATTGTGTCGTCATGCGGTCGTTGCGAGTCGGACTTAGTTCTGGGGCGCATCGTCGTCGTCGGGCTGATCGAAGAGGAAGTTTGCGGCGAGCTCCTCGTTCTTGTCGCAGGCAAAGTAGGCCTGGATGGCAGCGTCGCGGTCGAAGCCGAGGCGGCATAACTAAAGTAGTCAGCATCGTGATTCTCATACGATGTCAAGAGAAACCCACCCGCTCAATGGCATCGCGTTCCTCCTCGGTGACCTGAATGGCCTGCGCACCGGGGGGTAGAGGCACATCATCGTCAACCTCCTCGCCGAGAAGCTGTAGAAACTGGTCGGGGTTGTTGGCGATGAGCTGCGCAAGCTGGGGGTTGCCGGCACCGAGCTGCTGAAGAATAGGCTCCAGCATCTGCGGCTGTTGCTGGACAACCTGGCGGAGCTGTTGGAACTGAGCGTTGTTTCTGAGAAAGTCCAAATTGCCGAAGCCACCCTGTGCGGCGGCAGCGGCAGCAGCAGCGGCGGCGGCCTGGGTGTTGCCGGCGGAGGCGCCACGTCCACCACCGCCGCCACCACCACCACGCGACTGGGCAGCGAGATCAAAGAGGTTGACGTTGCCGTCATCACCGCCGGCCGGCGCACCACCAGAAGGCTGAGAGGGGGCCGCGGCAGCGGCTTGTCGCTGTGCTTGCTCCTCCTGGACGTCTTCGGGAATGCCCTAGTCATTGTCAGCATCCAGCGAACCAAGTCCTCGAGGTATCGGGTCTCACGCTGAGCAGGTACTCGACGGCTCTGTCGGGATTGTAAAAGGCGGCACGCATGGCGGCGTCGATCTGAGCGCGCTCGAAACCCATGGCCTCCATGTTGGCAATCACCTCCTGGCGCTGAGCGCCCATGGCCATTGAAGGGTCGTTGTTGCCGGCATCGCCACCGGTAGATCTAGCGGCCGGAGTCGGCGTAGCGGGAGCCGCGGCCGGGGCAGCAGCCTGAGCAGCGGGAGCGGGAGGAGCAGCGGGCGTGGAGGCGACACGCTGAGCAGGCGTGGCGGGGACGGCGGGCGCAGACGAGGACTCGGCGGCGGGAGCGGGCTTGGGTGCCTTGGGCTGTTGGATCGTCAGTAGGGTAGACTCGAGCAGGCGCGGGTATTGTCGTCGAAGCTACGGACCTTGTTGACCATGCAGACGACGAAGCCCTTCTCCTCAATCTTGTAGGACTCGACCGTGTCGTCGTCCTTGAGGATCTTGCCTAGTATAGCTGTCAGCCGGAGCCATCGCCTTCCTCCAGGTGGCGGGGTTGCCTACCAGAGTAGATAAGCTTCTGGTCCTTGGGGTCCCATCCCTTCTCTCCAGCAATCTTCTGCTTGACAATCGAGATCTATTTATCTCGTCAGTTTTCGAGGTCGGACATCGCAAGGCACCTGTGGAGGGTCATCTCGGAGGCGGAAGTGGGGGTGAGGACGCACAAGGTCGGTGGGCTCCACGTCAAGCGTGAACTTTTGTTGCTTCAAGTCCTGGAAAACAGCCAAAATGATCAGTATGAGCTTGAGGTTGGAGCTGTGGTGAGGCGCGCAGTGCCATCATGCCTCCGGTGGTGGTGGTGGTGGTGGTGGGGGAGGAGGCTCGGAGCTGAGCATACCTTGAATGTGACCTTCATCTTGGCTAGCTTCGGGGCAGCAAAAAGGCTGCAATCACAAGGGACAAGCTGAGGGTGCTGATTTGATGGGGGGGAAATAGAGGGATAGATTGAGAGTGGTGATGGAGGATGGGTGCGCTGGGGATCGATGCGCAGTAGCAAGTGGGTGAAAGATAGAGAAACCCGTCACCTTGGTGTTTTGTTGTGTGCGCGGGAAAGACTGGTTAAGGTACAGAATTAATGGAGATGACGAAGGTAAGTGGTGACCTGAAGTCAGTGTTTGGTTGCCGCGCAGTGGGGGAAGGCGGCGGACAGGCGGTTCTAGTTGGTTGGCTGAGGTACCTTCCATAACTCCCACGTCCTTTCTCTGCTGTCCCCGTCCATAATGGTCAGTGGTTAGTGGTCAGTGGTTAGTGGTCAGTGGTGGTGAATAAGCAATAGGTCCAAGTCTCGCCCGCCTCTCCACTCCAGGTCACCACCACTACCAGCCAGGCAAGAGCACCAGCAACGGCCTAGCGTATCGGTCTCTGTCTGGATCGGGTGGCTTCTCTCCTAGCCAAACTCTGTTTATTCCCCCTACACAAGTGGCGGTGCAACTTGATCTCAAGGTGCTGCTGTGGCACTGCGTGGGTAGCCAACTGTGCTTGTGGTTTGCTTAGGCATCCAAGATGAGGTAAGAAGGACATGAGGGGAGCAACCTTTCAAAAGACCTGCCCTAAGGTACCTAGGTAGTCTAGAACACCCCCAAAAAGCCATTGGGTGACAGGCACTGGGAAACATGGCACTCGAGCTTCCTGTTCGCTTTGCCTCGCGCTTCCATTCATTCGCCCATGTACGGATACCTACCCAGCAGCCAAGCCATCGGCATAGTCTGCAGAAATTTTTGGTGACAGCTACCTTACCTCACGGAAAGCGGGGTGTTGCACCAACTCCTGGGGTTCTTCGCTTCCTAGCCACGTCGACAATGGATACCGACCGTTGAAGAGCAACACACAAAGACTTGATTGATCAAAGTTGGCCACATCCGTATGCCTAAAGCCCGTACTCTGTACGTACTCGCCTCGCATGATATCACAGGCCACTCCCTGAGCTGCACTGTCTGCCGGCTCAGATAAAGTGTCTCTCTCCCGCCTGGATACTTGCAGGAACGCCTGGGGCCATCACTGAGGTCCGTGCACAGCACGGCCGGGTCCGCAACGGGAAGGCCATGCGTAGCGGCGCGGGATCATCCATATTCCGATACGAGACGGTATCATTTCAGCAAACGTTGACCACTCATCAAAAAGACACCAAGTTTCGTTACTCGTTAAGTTGTTTTCAGCTGCTGTAGCCATCTATCCTAGCTTGTCGGCGGCTTCTCTGGCCACTCGATGTTGGATCTTTTTTTCCTACTCTGCCTCCCAGGACAACGCCGCGCTGGACAAAGAAAATAAAATCCCTCAAATATGGTATCACCGCCCGAGTTCGTACTCCCTTATTGTTGTCGAGGACAAAATAGCAATTAGACATTCATGAAGACCACGCCGGGTCAGGTTTTCTCCTTGGACACACCTCTTGTTGCCGTTGGTGCATCCCTCCTTCATCATGATTGCTCTTGCTCGGCGTCCCCGTCGATGCGGAGCTTCCGACTTTGGTACCCGTTTAGGCTCGTCCTGGCTCCGGCGGTTAGGATCCACTCCGGGATCGGGGGCGTCATCTGTCTCTCACCGAGTGTTTCGTCCTCCTCTTGGGGTGATGGGAGCTCCTCCTTCTCTTCTTTCACGGGCGGCTGGCCGTTGGGGAAAAAGTTGTCATAACTGCTGGTGCGGCTGAGGGGGCTAGGACCTCCGGGCAGACTGCCACTGCGCATGCGGCGGACGCTGTGTCGATCCGAGATGACGCGGCCGGCGTCTGGCGCCGCGGTGACAACCGTGCCGGGTGTCACCATCGGCGGCGGGTCTGGGGAGTCAGACCGGAACAGGGGGTGAATGTGAGATTCGCTGGCCGAGCCTTGCATGGTAAAGGCGGGCTCGGGACGACGCAGAGAGCACTCGCTGGCAGAAGTCTGCAGCGTAAAGGTAGGCTCAGGGTTGCGGAGGGTGCCCATGGGGCTGGGGCTGTAGCTGCGGCTCCGACGACGAGTGCGCGGAGCTTCCAGGTCCAGGTCCAACGGCGTTCCAGGGCTGGGACTGCGGCTGGTTGTAGGGCTGGCAGGGATCGTTTCCAAAAACCTGCCGGGGGGAGAGGATGTGCCCAGGACGGTCATGCGGCTCTGCATGTCGACCGAAGACGTGTCCCACGAGTCAAAGGACGAATCCTCGTTGACGCTGCTCGATCGCGAGCGGTAGTGGTTCGAGTCAATCGACTCTGCCCTACGCTTCTCCCGCAGAGGGAGCAGGCGGGTTCGGGAGGAAATGGGTCGGACGACGTTGGACAACGAGGAGCGGAACGAGCTCAGTGTGTCGGTGGCGGAATGGCCGCTGCTCGACTGAGGTGGACTTTGCGAGCCCATGGAGGTGGACCGGCTCCTGCCGTCAAAGGTAGGCGAAGTACGGTGGTAGGGAACCGACTTGATGTGGACATTGGGAGATCTCTGGGACTCCTCGTCCGAGTGCATGGAACCAGACTCGTCGCGGGCAACGAGGCGGGCCAAGACGAAGTGAATGACAATGAAGATGAGCTGACAAGCAAAGCAGAGACCGAGAGCGACGGACGAAGCGATGAGGAAGCTCGTCTGGGTCGCACCGAGAACGGTACCCGCCAGGTCCCTCGTAGCGTTGCCAAGGCAGATCATGGTGGCTACCGACGCAGCAGTGGCCATGGTGCAGACGAGGACACTCGCACCAAACATGGCGCTGATGAAGCGCTTTGAGGAATTCCTAAACTTGGCAACCAAGTTGGTTGACAACATCCATCCCAAGAATACCAAAAGAATGCTTTCCAGAATCGAAGACAGAATCGAGGAGGTGCGCACAGGCGCCGCATCGGCGATATGAGCGGCGAGGACGACGTGGATGATGACAATCGTAATGGTGGCAATCAGAGCCAGCGCGCCGGCCGCAACGGGAAGAGCTCGCGGAAGGCCCATGATGAAGTTGGGGCTTTCAAAGCCGGGTGGGAATCGAATACGAGCGGAAAATGGAGCTGAGGTTTTCCTCCGCCGCTGACACGGAGAACTGTTCGGCTGAGGCGTTGCAGATGGGTCTGCCAGAGACCGGTGGATCGGTTGTTTGTTCTCGACGGCGAACAAACGGCTTGTCAAGACTAAAGACTGACGAATCGATGAGGACTGGGCCCCGATGAGGCTGAGTTACTGGTGTGAGACGACGGCGGGTGTAAGTGACGTGTCGACGACTTGATTCCACAGAGTCTATGACTAGACGACGTGAGATTGGGACGCGGTTGACCAGCCGTGTACATGAGCACTGTTGATGGTTCGATCTGTAGGAGAGCTCCGTATAGAAACTCTCTGTCCAGGGCGAGTACCGAATGAGGTGTTGTCGTTTGCGTTGACGAATAGGATGTCGAGCACTGGGCAGCGAGGCTTCACTATGGAACCGGGTTGCTTGAGATGGTCCAGATGGCCGGTGTAATGGGCCCGATGTTGTCGATGGGGATTGGGTGAAGCGAATGTTCAAGTCGTGGGTTTAACGAGAGAATAGTAGTTGGTGAGAAAGAACGGAAGGGGGTTGAGGGAAGAGGTGTAGGTGTAAGTAGAGGAGACGAAGGACGAAACCTGGGAACCAACTGAATAAAGTATGGTAGGCGGTCGTGGTCGCGTTTTTGTGTGCGGTGCGTTGCGGTGCCTGGGTTGGGGGTTAGATGGCATTCCCTGTCGGAGGGAGGGGTGTGGGTGAGGGTAGAGTCCAGCGTCGCGTGGGCAAACGGCAGACCGAGCGAGTTTATTCGTACTTTACGCACACACCTCGGCCGATGGATTCTTCTTCTTTTTTTTTTTTCGTCCCTTTCCTTTGGTCTCTGGGTCTCTGCTCCGTACCCAGACTCAAGTATCGAGTGAAGGAAGGATGGCAGTGACAAGGATGTGGGAGGGATGCCGTGGTGGAGCGCTCGGAACGAAACACTGGCAGCTACCCTTGTCCGTGCCGGGGGCGTGCGCTCCTGGGACGCTGGACAGAGTCCGGGTCTGGTGTGGTCTGGGATCCTGACTGGAGACCTGGGAGTCTGGGACCAGGACTGGGAGCCCGCGGCGGCAGGGGAGTGAGGCCCGCGGCGACGAGATGATTCGGGATCTGTGATGTGCTGATGCTGCTGCTGCCGTGCCGTGTCAATGTGTGTTCAGCGCGTGCGTTTCCATGTGCTGGACCGTAGAATTGCACTGGTGGTAGACAAAGTACCAATGCTGCACGACACGAGCAGGTGAGATGCAGGGCTCTGTCGTCCCATTCATCAGTTGCCGCTGCCGCTGTATGTACGTGTCTGTTCTGCCAGTGCACAGAGCCAGTCAGAGAATTAGATCTTGACCGGACGATGCGACGGCTATGTATGTGCTCTCTGACCTCGTCGTTTGTTGTGTTGCTTGTACTTGTAGCACCTCGGCAGAAGTCGTACTGCCTGTGGCAATCAAACTCGACTTTCCAATCGACCACTTTGATTCGATTGTGTCTCCATGTTGTGCCAGCTAGACTCGATAATTCCTCCCCGTAGACTCTCGTAGGTAGCCGTAGGCGAAAGAATCTTGGGCCGAGAGGCTCTGGCTACCTTAGTTTCCGATGGTAGCATGAGATGGCGAGGGCTGACACTGGAGCTGCGGGGGATTATTGGCCGCGCCGTCCCCGATTAGATGAAAAACACAAGCCACAAGCGCGATATAAAACATGGGAAAAACGAAGGCCCAGAGACAATGGCGTGAGGAAAGGGAGGGGGAACCATCCGTCATCCCACCCGGCGGCTTCTGGAAGAAGAAACAAGAGGGGAAGCATCGTCAGCCACAGTACGGATAGGATTGCCCCAAAAAAAGAAAACTCTCGGCGCGCAATGGCTGACTGGCAGAAGGCATATGTCGAGGCAGTACGGAGTAGCAAGCAGTCTACCTGGCAGACCAGTCTCGAAATGCGTGGTTTTTGGCATCTCGTCTTCTTTGCCAAGCGCCGTCACTCATCTCCTTTCTGATATAGGTCGCTGTCCCCGATAAGCCCAGAGTTGGAGCGTGAGCCGTCTTTTCCCTGGTTATCCCTGGTCCGTGTTGTTCTTAACCAGCACGGCTAATGTCGCTTTTGCTCCAGCTCCGGCGCAATCGACGACGCTCGTCTTGCCTTTCCCATCATTGATTGACACGATCTGGGTCTATCCAGGCTGCCAGGAACAATCACAAGTGAGGTTCCCACTCGGCGAGTGCCTCGCACCATGGTTTGCGAAATGACGGCGCTGAAAAAGACCCCGTGGTTGATCAAGTGAGGCTCTGGGCCGTGCTAGTTTTGTTTACATCGTGTCGCTTTCGGCATGGTCGCAGCGACGTGTCGAGATGGGCACTAGATGCTCACTAGATGGCGACGACGGCGCAGGGTAAGGCTGGACTCGAGAGCTGCGGTCGCATCGTATGTGAGGGGGTTGTGCAGGTACAATCTCCGGTCCTCTCTGCTATCGCCCGAAGCTACATCGCCCGAAGCTGCCAATTGAAGGTGCTCCCTTGCATCCGTGAATCAACACAACGAGCCATCAATCGTTCCGTCAAATCCGTTCTGGCCAGTAGGTGTCCTGGCGCAAGCTACGGCACTTCTGCCCCTCAATGGGCCATGGCGCTGTGCCTCTTCTTCTATCCCAAAGCAGAAGGCCATGATCGACGAGGCTACCGATGAGATGCGTGGCGTCTCCTTGGACTGGCGGTTTGTTTTTGGGTGAGACACGCGAATCCCTGTCGGTTGGTTGCGAGCAGAGGGAGACAGAATCGCTCTTCCGACCCAAGACAAGCTGACACTTTTCCCTCGTGGACAAGTGGCCGTCATGCGCAGTCGGCGATAGCTTCAAGACACTTGCGACGTCGGACGGGGTTCAAACTTTGGTTGCTCGACTGCTGAGTCGCCGAGTGTCAACAAAGTGAGGGCAACCCTTACACTGTAGCTAGAGGTAGTGAGCCCACCCACCCGTTGGCATGGCAATTGACTGGTGCCAGGAGAAAGCGGAGGCAAAAAGCCAGTGCTCTCATGTTTCGACAGAGGGGTGTTCCCTCTTGAGTGTCTCTCTGCCTCCGTACCCTACTACGTAGACTAAGGTAGGTACAGAATAGCGGCTTCCGGCTGCCTTCAGTGGAGAGCTGGCGGCGTACCTGAGGGGGCGAAGAGGGGCGAGAAGGGGTCGAGAGAGAGAGACCTGAGGGGTCTTGCTTTGACCAACAGGCGACGGAGAGAACTCGGTCGCATGGGTGGTCCATGTTCTGCAGAGGGGAAGTTTGCATAACAAAAGGGCGGTTGTGCCGTTTCCCCGGTGCGCTACCTATGGCTTTGACCTTGTGCAGACGGTCAGATAAACATTGGTAGCTGGAGCTGGAGCTGGAGCTGTCTCCGCCAAATGGTCTTCTCTGGTTGAAGAGTCCTACGGAGTATCAGGCTCCCAGCCCAATTGCCAGTGACGCAGAGCGCATCTAGATTCCGAACCTGGCCGAACTGACTCGGCCCCCAGAGAGGGCCAGCCCGGCTGCCCGAGTTGGTAAAAGAGATTTTCGAGATTTTCTGGGGAGACGCTATTTAGTTTTGTCGTTGGAATGTAACTGTCTAACCTCCATCGGGACACCAACGGCTTGACAACGACTCGCCAAAAAACGAGAAGAAGAACCAGGTATACGGATAGCAATGGCAGAGACAGGGAAGGCGATCTATCGACGAAGAGTTTTCCATGGGTGCAAAAAGCGTAAAATGATACAAGATCAGAGATACCTTGGGTACATGAAGATGTGCAGCAAGGCACCAGGGATGGAAGTACCTCGAGATTTTCCTGCCGCCTTAATTCCCGACGGACCCAAATGACTGGGCAGGAGCCCGGGGGTGTCTGGCTGTCTGCTCCTGCTGCTTCTCGCGAGTGGCCAGGGACCTGTCTCAAATTTTCTATTCTCGGCTCCTGCTGGAGTTGGGAAATCTCGGAGGACGAAAATGACGCACGCCTGCCATTAATGGGATGCCTCCCCGCTCAGCGCTGTCACCTGTGGGAGTCTGTCTACACAGTACCTTAGCTTGGGAGAGTGTCTCGAGTGCGAATAAGGAGAACGTTGCCAGGTCAGATGCCGATACCGAAAAGGACGAGGCCAATGCGAGGCAAGCCAAGTGTATAGTGCACTCCGTGTATATCAATGCTCAACCTCTTCTCGGCGCAATGGAATCCATTCTCCATCCAAAGGTCCAAAAGGAGCAAGGAGGGCTCTAATGAAGGGACGAAAAAGACCTTGAAACAATGGCAGATGCTACAGTGCCATACTCCGTACCTACCTTACCTTACCTGACCTCAAGGTATCTCCTTAGCCATGCCGCGAGGGGTACGTAGCGCATGTCTCTGCCTGAGGGCCACACGACTACCTTATCTTGCCTACTCCTGCCAACCACAGTCAACCTACCAGATAACGGAGTACCGACCTGCAGATGTACGGACTATAGACTGCCTGAGGTATGAATGTACCTCACACAAATTGTTCACAAGGAAAGACCTTCCAGGCTCCTTCCAACGTCTTTTCTGACTCCAAGGCGTCCCTGCCTTCCCGGCCAAGTTCCCGCACACACCTCATGCCAGCCGTGGGCCCCAGCTCCCTTCCCGCTGTTACCAACCCGCTGCCTTGATTCGACGACTTTCCATCTCCTCTCCACCAAATTTCGCCCCATGTTGTCCTAAGTCTTGAATGACTCCTGGGTCTTGACTTGTGAAGCCTTGGGCCATGGTCCACCAGGGCTTCCACTCCTTGACTCCGTGTCTCTCCACATGGCCACACTTTTCCACGACACTGCCCTGGCCGAGAATGGGCCTCGCTGTCCCAGCCAGGCACAGGCTGCAGCAGGCTTGCAAATTGCGTTTTCCCCGGCAAGCGAGAGGACGCACGACAGGGCAGGGCGCGACATTGACAAGGCTCAACCACTGTTTAACTCCATCGTTTTGCATTACTAGAGGATTACCGCAGTACATATAGACGCTACCCTGCCCTCGAATTCCGCACTATTCAACCTCAACCCTTTTCTTACCCATCCTTTCCTCCTTTCCTCCTTTCCTCTATTCTACCCTCTCTCTTATTAAAAAATTACTAGAATTATAGTTTTAATAGCTTATTAATAAGTTAATATTACTATTTAAAACCCCTAACGGAGCAATCCGCCGGGGCTATACCGTATATTACGTATTAAGGAAAACTAAGTATATTGCGCTCTATACCTAACTACTAACTAAAATAGTTAATTAACTCGACTATTATCTCCTTTTTATTAATAGCTCTTAACCTTTTACTATAGTCTTCCTAAGTTCTAACTATTTATAGGGCGAGCTTTACTTATTTTAATACGTATAAGACCTCTTAGTACTAGCCTATATAAGTAGCTAGGTTTATTATTATCTCTTTTTTTATATAAATATTATTATTATTTAAGGGGCTTTATAAGAGCTATTTAAGGTGCTTACTTATTACCCTAACCTTACGTACCTCTAGCCCGCTTATTATAACTATTATAACTAAGCTAGTATTAATATATTAGATCTTAATATTCGTACTAGCCCGGCTATTTATAGTACTTATAATATTACTTAGCTAAATTCTATATTATTAAAAAGTACTTTACTACTTCTTAAGCGTACTTATATTAGTTACGATAGCTATAGTATTAAACTAGTTAAAGAGGGCGCTTAGCCCGAGAGGGGTAGACTTATCGATAGGTATCTTTAGGTAATAGTTTATATATTAATAAGTTTATTTAATAGGTTTATTTAATAGGTTTATTTAATAGGTTTATTTAGTAGATTTGTTTAGTAAATTTATTTAGTTTAAATAGAGAGTAGCTTTAGATAATATTAAAAGTAATAAGGATAAAAAAAATCTTTATAAGTTATAGTATAGTAAAATAGTAAATATTAGCTTATTTAGCCCTTTTTTTAGAAACCTTTACGTCGTTATTAAAGTTTAGAACCTCTGTGGTTAAGGGCTACCCCCGACTATTATGGCTAACTATTACGGCTAATTATTATAGCTAATTATTATAGCCGACCTTTACCATTAACCTTTCTAGCTAGCGCTATTACGTAATAAAAAGAGTAGCTTACTTATCCTAAATTAAATAGCGGTTTTTATATTAAAATTACTATATTACGTTAAGCGCGTACTTAGGATATATTATACGTATTATATAGTTAAAAAGTGTATTATATTATATAATTTCCTTTAAAAGCGTAATCCCGTTAAAGTCGATCTTTTGTACTTATAAAGCTAAAAAAAAACCACTACATTACTATTTAAAAATAAGTAACTTACTCTTAAATATAAGCACTAGGAGTCTTATTATTATAAAAATAGTAATAAATATACTAAAGTACTTAAGAAAGCTTTTTAATAAATTTTTAATATTATTTAAAGCGATAATTCTTAAGTTATAAAAATAAGCCGAGGTACTATATTAATATAACCCTATTTATCTTATTAGTACTAATAATAATCTTTTTAATATAAGATATATTAATAATACTCTATAGCTATAATATTATACTTTATAAATCGTACTTAATAATAGTAAGAGTTCTAATATTATTTCTTAGTTCGTTTCTTAGTTTATTTATTAAAACCGTTATTATAAAGTTAGTTTAGTTATTAATATTTTAATAAATATTTTAACTTAACTTAGAGGCTCTTATAGCTCTTAAAAAGAGGTTTTTAAAGGACTTATAATTAGACTTTTTATTTATTATAAATAAAGTTATTATAGTTAAAACTATAGTACTATTTATAAACCTTAATAATAAGTAGTTAGTAATATAATTATCTTTTTTTTATAATAAGCTTAAAAAAGTATTTTAATTTAAATACTAAATAAGTATTATACTATTTTATTAAAACTATATTCTTATACTTATAACTTAGAAAGAATTAACTTTCTTCGATAATAAGGTACTTAGATAAGGCTCAACGAGGCCTGACACGAGCGACGAGGCCGGAGGACCGCCAGGATCCAACGTGCTCGACGGGGCCTGCGGGAATTAGATCCACGGCCAGAAGCCTGGAACTCCTTGGGCCTTGGAACAAGTGGAAAAAGCGGCGCCGATGACAAAAGAACGCATCTGAGATTCATCTCGGAGAATAAATCTACGGAGTCACTGAGTATACTACAGTAAGGAGTACATACCTACAGGCTACTCATGTGAGGACGGCGCACGGCATGGAGCACTGCGTACGGAGTACTGTCTGCAGACTTGTTGCAGTGCTGATCAATCCCCGGCCGCCAGCGGCAGCCAGCCTGTTGGGCGCACGCCGGCGCTCTTTTGGGGGCTGACGGCGCATTTCCACATCTTCTATTCCTGCTTCCTTTTTCTCCGACGCTTTCCAATCAGAGACGCCCAGCCCATGCCTCCCCCGCTGCTCGTCATCTCTCACGTCGATGGGAGATGGATTAGAGATGAGACAGGCCCTGTGGTTGGCATGTTGGTGCCTCGCCATTGGGCCGCCGGCCGGCATTGGTGAGTCTCTGTCTCTCGTCTAATTCTGCTCCAGCCCCGTACGAATACCTAGGTACAAATAAAGGGTGCTCTTGCGATGGAGGGTCGGAAGATGGCCATTGACTGACACACAATATGCCCAATGTCTCTTGAGCTCAACGTCTCCGTCCTACGCCCGCACAGAGTTTGTGCCCTGCGTCGGCTTTGCTGCGAATGCAGAGTTCTCGTCAACGATACGTACCGGATGTACCTGACCCTAGTCCCGATGTGCTGCGATGCGATGCTGAGGCGACCGCTCGCCGTTCCGCGGCCCCATGGGATCGCAGCAAATCCGTCGCATCTCATTCGTCGCATCTCGTTCAGACGAAGAATGCCGGGCCCAGATGTGTCTTGTACCTGCGTTCAGGGCTCACGCTGCCGCACCTCTGGTGGAGTGTGCGGCCCAGTCTTTTTTTTTTTTTTTTTTGCCCACTTACTACGGTAGTAGGCAAAAGTAAAACCCCCTATTATATATCTGTGGCGTACGTAGTCAATTATCTAAGCAGAGATACTTCGACTTTAATACGCTGGGCTTTAGCTAGTCAAGTTGCATAAACCCTTGGGCAGGTGGGCTGCTACCCGCAAATACTTAGCCAGGGATTAAGCTTACCCATAACACCACAGTACATACAGCATCGCACCAATTATGTATCCTTCCAAAGTACCTTTAGCCGGTTGCTTTGTCATTCTGAGTCCTTTTCTGCCCCGATCAACTTTGTCCCGCTCTTGCTGTTCCCACCGCGCGAGCGGCGACGTCAAGAGGGGAAGCGGACTCCAAAGACTCATTAATCCCACTTGTTGCGGAGTACGGCCCAGATTTCAAACTTCTTCGCAGTAATCAGCACCGAGAAGAAGCAACCTCGTCGAGAACCCGCCGTTACGCCTTGCCGAGTCTTCCCATTCGCAGTTGACTCTAGGATCTTGCTTGGAAAAGCCGCTGTCAGAAGAGGGGCTCATCTGCACAAACCACAAGCAGTCACAGCTCGGGCAACCCAGTGAACAAAAAGTCGGCTTTTGCTGGCAATGACTCGGTGTTATTCTAGGGGTTCTAGGGGATATCCCCGCCATGACCGCACCTTGGACAAAACGTTAAACCCTCGGTGGAGATGGCATCACTGCGCGCCCACGTCCGTCTGCCGTCCGTCCGCCCGCTCTTCTGCGAACCGCTCCCAGGTCCACCCACAACGTGTCAGCCCGCACACATGTTTGACGGGGTTGAAACGAAAAGAAAGGAGGCCAGAAAAAAATCTGCTTCTCCATGCTCTTTCGACAGCACTTGTCAACGGCTCCGATCCTTCTGTTGCCAATTTTGGGAAAAAAAAAAAAAAAAAAAAGAAAAAGGTTCGCACGGCGCTCCAGCACCAGAGTTTCGTCTTAGTCGGCGCCCCAAAAAGGGCCAAAGTCTGGCTAGGCCATTGGCCGTTTGCGGCTTGCATGCGCGCACAACGGGCGAGCGTTGCAACTCACCATAGGTAGCTTGATGCTACTGTCGTCTTCTTTGTCCAGGAACAACTGAAACGGCACGATGGCAAGGAGCGCGCGCCCGCCACGCGGGGATCTACCAGACTTGCTGAGCTTCCGGTTAATGGTTCCTGTTTCGTGTCTCCCATTCCGGAAGCATCTTCTACTTCGATAGCTGCTGTCTGGCCGAATTGATGCAACTACACGTGGTCGACAGTCTTTAGGTGGCGCCATATGTGTTTGACTTCGCTTCTCCGATTGTGGGATTCAGGCGAGGTCACGCTGTGGCCGCGAGAGAGGATGCGCTGGCAACATCTCATTACGTACTGATAGGTGTCTATTTCGATGCCAGCCGTGCAGCCGTCGTCAAGTGATGCTCGGAAGCATATGTCGACTACCGCGCAGGCAGATCAAGAACACTTCATCCCGCCATCGCTCGCGGTTACCTGCAGACCCGTCGGATAGATCCCACGATGGTTCAGGTCCAGCCAGTGCAGTTGTATCGGCGCGCCGGGACGTTGTCCAAGTCTGTGCCTCCTGCTCCGCCATGGCACGGTTGTGGCCACCGCCGCCGGCTCGTCATCGGTCACAACCATCGTGGACGGCCAGCACTTGTTTGCCCGCGGCTGGTGCATGCAACCGAGCACATGCGCTCTGTCTCTCGAGGCCGGCGACTCACCGGTGGCCCCCACAGTCGGTCAAGTTCGTCATAGGGATTCGAATTTCTCTAGAATCGAGGTCGAGGTCGAGGCCGAAGTTGCACGACGGACGTCGCCCGACATCTTCCGCCTTTACTCTTGCGGCGCTGCACAATTCCCGTACGGATATGCGTGTGTATGAGATATTCTCCGGCTCCCGCGCGGCATCCCAGGGTGCTGCGTGGCAGGGTTGGGAATCTGGGGCGAGGCAAATTGACCAAATACAGCAAAATGGCAACGGCTTCGGGGAGTTGATATTAAGATTTGATGAAGGGGATTGGCCTACTAGGTTCCATCATCGCTTGGAAAGGGGGCTAAAGTGCATCCCTTTGCCGTTACATTTCGCTTCCCTTTGTATTTCGCCTACCCCGGTCCGTCGCCGGCGGCACGACCAGCCCCTGCTCCCCCGAGGGAAAGAAAACGTACGGGGCATCTCGCATCAAGTTTCTGCTTTATTACCCGCGAGAGCTGTTAAGGAGGCTGGTGCAAGTTGTACTCCTTCCCCCAGGGGTTCGCCGAAGCTTTGGCACTATCGATTCACCAGTGAAGTCAACCAGGGAGGAGGATATGCAGGGCTGTTGTTGACAGGTTCTAGCTTGCCGTTGCAACTTGCAGACTTGCAGTCCAAGTGTGGTTTTGCAACGGCCAAGATATGCCTTGAGTCATTTGCACGCCGCCCTGCTTGGAGGTAGGAGTACGGCGTCGCCCGGCTGCTGTGCGAATGGGGAGATGAGAGTTCATCGTGAATCCGGAACGGGATCACGAGGCCCAGAAGGGGTATACCGTGGCTGGATATAGCCTGGGAGAGGCGGCAGCCCGAATTCAGCACGTCATGATATACGGAGAGTCGGGCCTCTGGTGCTTTTTGCGACGCGTCCTTGATTGGTACTGGAGTCAGAAATGCGATCTTGTCCTGCTGATTCAGCTGATACTGCGGCCATGGTTCCGTGAAGCTTGCAAATTTTGATAGCGAAGTGCCTAGACGGGCTCGGTCAGACTTGGTCGTTCGCATTTGCAATAGATGGGATGCTGGAGGAATGGGATGTTGCGTGTACTCATCGAGACTGCCTCAAGGACTAGGCATGATGCAGCGCTGAGTGAGCCACCCAGAGAAATCCTGCAATACTGACCATGTGCGAGATCACCGCCCTACAATCTACGATGCCGTCGGCCATTTTGCGAGTGTTCAGAGAGGATTCCTTTGCTAGCAGAGACATGGCTGGTAGAGAGATTGTCTCCTTGCGACCCTCCAACCATCATTGACAGGACCTGGCGGAACACGCTTCTCGACATGCGTTTTGGAAACCTCGCGGTTATGTTCGTAGACTGCTCTTCTGCATTCTGGCTTGGAATGGGACTTCAGTTGAAGACATGAGCTCGACCGGCGCATCGACTGTTCACTGCAGACCGTCAGTCCCTCCTTTAGGCACTCGTTCGGCCAATCGGCTGGAGATGAAACTGGGCACAATTGTGCGCACTACACCGTGCCGTGGAAGTCGTGGATCATGTTCTTCTCGCTTCAGCTGGACCAGAGCTTGAATGCTGTGTCGTCTCCTGCACGGCCACTGCGCGTTCAAACACGAATTGTTGTCGACTTCTGCTTTCACGAGGATCGCAGCTTCAACAAAGGAGCGATTTGTTCGAGTCGAGAAGCTCCCGCCATCGACGGACTGTGTTCAGAGGGCTTGTTGAGGCCTGAGAATATGTCTTATTTGTAGAGTCGCGACTAGGCGATGCGAGGCGCAGGCATCGCAGTATGGTTCCAGAGGCGCTGTCCAATCTGTGCAATTCGTAAGATGGACTCGGGAGGTTGAGTTCAAAGCCAGATGCAGAGATTGCCAGCGCCTTTTGCCTGGATCTCATCATCGTCCAATGAAGATGGTTCCCCGAGGTGAGCCTAGGAGGAAGTTTTGGGGCAGCTCCACGTGCCATGATCAAACGCAATTCTCAAGCAAATCTCATGATGCCCGATAATGGGTGGTGAGAAGTCTCACTGGCCCAGGTCCAGATTTATGCGACGCACACGTACAGAGATGGACGGTGAGAACTTTGTGCTTGGGTTGCCCGGAAGGACCGGCCGAGAGACATCGGGGTGATGCCCCAAAAAGCTTGTCTGCGTGCTTTCCCACATTCTGACAGGCACGCTTCCAATGGCATCTGGGGGAAAGCTCGGGTCGCCCCTCTGATCTCCAGCTGATCATTGGGCGACCCCGCAATCGACCAAATATTTCGGCCAAAGCAACGCCGAGCTCTCATCTTTTTTTCTTTCTCTTTGTGAGCCATGGTCCAAACAGGCAGCTCAACATGGCATCTTCCCTTGCGCCGGACGCGTGCGGCTTGCAGTTTGATTACACTTGCAAGGACCAGCGGAAGAATTGCGCGATAATACGGGCGAGGCCACTACGGTTCCTGCGTTACTCTCACGCGAGGCACGCAGTCTGTACAGGAACGGTGACCGGGATACCCCGCAATGAAGTAATGACGGCCAGACCTCGAGCATCTGATTGCTGGAAACTAGAATGAAGAGCTGGTGGTCTGCGCCTGTTGGGGCGAGAGCCATGCAGCTCTTCGTGATGTCGCATTCGGTCCTCATTTCCGCGACTGGGATTGATGGCCGGCAACCCGTGATTGACAGTGGTGGACTCACGATCGTTTATCAGTCGGTTCGTTCCCGCGTGGTTCGCAGCAGAGCAGATCTATAATGCAACGCCATTCTCGCTCGATCCGCACATTTACGAATCTGGAACCCGCCAAGGTTGTGCTGTCATGCGTTTTCACCGGGCTTTGACGGCCTTGATCTGGCTGTTTGCATCCGGGGCTTGGGCGACTGACAACGGCCTCACTGACGTGGTGTCGTGGGACAAGTACAGTCTCGTCATCAACGATACCCGGACGTACATCCTGTTCGTGTCGTCCCTTTGATCGCGTCTGGGGCTAGGTGTTGACTGATGACAGCTCTGCCGAATTCCACTACCAGAGAACGCGTAAGAAGCTCCAACCTCAGGTCCCGATTCGCAACTAACTCTTTTCTCCCACACAGCCGTCCCCGAATTGTGGCCCGTGAGTTCAGCCTGTCGAGCCTCCCTTTCCATACTAAACCTTCGACAAAAAGGATATTCTGCAGAAATTCAAGGCCAATGGCTTCAACACCGTGAGGTGAGTATCGGCCGCACGTCAGCAACATCTCAGAACGCTCACCGTGCCTCTCAGCATCTACTTCTTCTGGTCGTACCACTCGGCTGCCGAGGGCGTCTACGACTTTGAGACGGCGGGCAAGAACATTCAGCGACTATTCGACTACTGCAAAGAGGCTGGGCTCTATGTCATTGCCAGAGCCGGCCCCTACTGCAATGTGAGAACCTAGTATATTCGACCATGTCAAGAGGCTGACACGTCCAGGCCGAAACCAATGGCGGCGGCCTCGCTCTCTGGGGCTCTGACGGTCGCTTCGGCAAGATCAGAACCTCTGACGAGCGGTACCAGGCCGGGTGGCTCCCCTTCATCGCGCAAGTGGGCAAGATTATCGCCGCGAACCAAATCACCAATGGCGGCGTAGGTGCCTTCGTCCCCGTTCATCTGCAGTCCGCTGACAAGCCCAGCCCGTTATCCTGAACCAAGTCGAGAACGAGTACCAGGAGAGCGTCTACTCCCCCGACCACACCTCGGTCATCTACATGGAACAGCTGAAGAAGGCATTCCACGACGCCGGCATCGTAGTCCCGCTGACGCACAACGAAAAGGGTATGCGTTCCCGGTCGTGGTCCACAGACTACAACAACGTCGGCGGCGCCGTCAACGTCTACGGCCTCGACAGCTACCCAGGCGCCCTCTCCTGCACCGACCCGACGGTTGGCTTCAACGTCGTCCGGACCTACTTTCAGTGGTTCTCCAACTACTCCTTCACGCAGCCGAGCTACCTTGCCGAGTTTGAGGGCGGTTGGTTTTCCAATTGGGGAAGCGCGACTTTCTATGATCAGGTGCGTGTGCTCTGAAATATTCAAGGACTGCGTGCTGACATGCAGAATAGTGTGCCTCGGAGCACGACCCAGCCTTTGCGGATGTTTACTACAAGAACAACATCGGCCAGCGCGTGACCCTGCTGAGCATCTACGTGAGCTACGGCGGAACGAACTGGGGACACTGTGAGTCCTACACGAATCAGGACCAGCACTGCAGACACTGACAAGAGCAGCCGCCGCACCTCAGGTCTACACCAGTTACGATTACAGCGCCCCTCTCCGCGAGACTCGTGAGCAGTGGACCAAACTCTTCCATACAAAGCTTATCGGACTCTTCACCCGAGTCTCGTCGGATCTGCTCAAGGTTGAGATGATTGGGAACGGAACTGGCTACGGTGTAAGTCGCGCGGACTCTCCATAATACCCCTGCTAACGCCCATAGCTCTCTTCACCTTCGGCCTTTAGCTGGGTTCTCCGTAATCCCGATACCCAGGCTGGCTTTACCGTCGTGCAGCAAGCCAGCACCAAGTCCATGACCCCCATCCAGTTCGATGTCACCCTCAACACGACAGCCGGACCCGTTACCGTCCCGAACGTCGTGCTCAACGGTCGCCAGAGCAAGATCCTTGTCACGGATTACGTCTTTGGCAAGCACACTCTGCTGTACGCCTCGGCGGACATTGCCACCTATGGCCTCTTCGACACTGAGGTACTCGTCTTCTACCTCCAAGAGGGTCAGACGGGAGAGTTCGCCTTCAAGGACGCAGGCGACCTTACATTTGAGGTGTTTGGCGATACGGACTTGCAGGAGACGACAAACGGTAACCATTCAGCTTTTACGTGGAAGCAGGTCGCCGGTTCCACGGTGGTCAAATTCTCCAACGGCGCTCTCGTCTACCTGCTTGAGCAAAAGTCGGCGTGGCGTTTCTGGGCGCCCCCAACAACGTCAAATCCTACTGTGAAGCCTGACGAGCAGCTCTTTATCCAGGGCCCTTACCTCGTCAGAAGCGCCAGCATCTCTCATGGCGTCCTCCACGTCTCTGGTGACAGCGACAAGGCTACAACGATTGAGGCCTACGTCGGCGACAAGCCCATCGAAACCATTGACTGGAATGGCCTGCGCCTGGCCGCCACAAAAACTGCTTACGGTTCCTTCACTGCTCAGATTCCCGGCGCCGAGGACCGTGCTGTGACCCTCCCCGAGCTGTCAAACTGGCGCGCGGCCGAAGCCCTTCCCGAAGCGGCGTCCGACTACGACGATTCCCGATGGACCGTCTGCAACAAGACGACGACGCCTAGCCCGTATGCTCCAGTCACTCTACCGGTGCTCTATAGCTCCGATTATGGCTTCTACTCGGGTGCCAAGATCTACCGCGGTTACTTTGACGGCGCCAACGCCACCTCGGTCAATATCACGGCCTCCGGCGGTTTGGCGTTCGGATGGTCGGCTTGGGTGAATGGACAGTTCCTCGGCGGCGACGTTGGGTCCGCTTCGGCGACGACAACCAACAAGACTCTCACGTTCCCTCGATCCGCGTTGGTTGAGAAAAACAACGTGGTCACGGTTGTGGTCGACTACCATGGCCACGACCAGGCCTCGACGGCCCAGGGTATCAATAACCCACGCGGCATCCTCGGCGCCCAGTTGCAACCCGGCAGCACACGCACCAATACGGGCTTTAAACTGTGGAAGCTGGCGGGCGCGGCCGGCGGCGAGGCCAACATCGATCCCGTCCGCGGACCCATGAACGAGGGTGGCCTCTACCCGGAGCGCCTGGGCTGGCACCTGCCCGGCTTCGTGCCCACCGGCTCCTCTTGGAAGCCCGAGTCCCCGCTCGTCGGTCTCTCCGGCGCGGGCATCCGCTTCTACGTCACAGATTTCACGCTCAACATCGACTCGGACCTGGACGCGCCGCTGGGCGTCGAGTTCTCCGCGCCCGCGGGAACGACGGCACGCGTCATGTTCTGGATCAACGGGTACCAGTATGGCAAGTACGTCCCGCACATTGGTCCGCAGACACGGTTCCCTGTGCCACCGGGCGTGCTCAACAACCGCGGCCGCAACACCCTGGCCGTCAGCCTGTGGGCGCAGACCGACGCGGGTGCCAAGTTGGACGGGCTGAAGCTGGTGCGGTACGGGCAGTACCAGACGGATTTCAAGTTCAACCGCGACTGGAGCTACCTTCAGCCCGGGTGGAAGGACAGGCAGGAGTATGCTTAGTTTAATGCATCACGGGCAACGTCGGCCGGCGTGACTAGATTCTTAGTTGTACATATTTTGATACACGTCATCCCGTGAACTACCTATTCGGATTTATTCAACTTCTTTCTGGCGATAGAAGCCTTTAGTATCCGCGTCCACTCCGAAGCGTGTCGCTCCCAGTAGGCTGCCCACTTCTCGTCCGAGACGCAAAACTTGCGCCATTTCTCGCAATGGTCCACCAGTTTCTGGTACGAACCGGGGATGCCCGCCCCGGCCGCCTTGAACAGCCATCCCATTGTCCCCTTGTCGTCCGGGTACAAGTCAGCCAGGCGCGACCACCCCCGCGCGTAGCCCAGCTTTCCCAGGTGGAAAAAGGTGTCCTTGGCTTTGTCCTTCTCGCCGAGCCGCAGGTACGCGTCGCCCTGGCCCTCGAGCGCGGAGCACATCCAGTCAAAGTAAGCGGCGTCCTTGCCGAGCGCGAGGGCCTGCGTGAAGGCCTCGAGGGCGAGGTAGTCGTCGCGCTCCGTCTCGCGGTGGAGGTGGCGGAGGCCGGCGACGACCATGGCGTTCGCGTCGCGGCCCTCTGCGATGAGGGCCAGGCACCGCGTGCGGGTGTGGTGCCAGCGCGGGTTGTCCCAGTCGTAGTAGTTTTTCTTGCCCTCGGCCATGTAGAGGTGGCGGCCGAGGGTCAGGGCGGCCGGGTCGTAGCCGAGGCCGGCGGCCGTCTCCATCATGTTGAACTGCAGGATGAGTTCGGACTCGGAGCTGGTGTTTGTGAAGTAGAGGAGGCCGGCGGTCTCGTGGAGTTCGCCCGCCGTGATGTTGTTTTCTGCGGGGTTTCGTTAGCATTGGTGCGCGAAGTGGTCAGCACGGAAAGGGGGAGGGGGCGGGTGTGCTAACCTTTGACGAAAGCCTTTTGCCAGTCTTGTGGTTTATCAGGCCGGGCGAGGGCTTTCATGTACTTCATGTAGACGTCGTGGGCCCGTTCTGCCGTGACGCTCATGTAGGCGAGCTCGCGGAGCAGAATCTCGAACTCGGTGAGGGACCGGGGCTCGAAGACGACGTCTCGAGGCTTTGGCTTCTCCTCTCTGGCGCTCGACTTTTTGAGGCCCGGAAGGGGCCGGAGTTTGCTCTTTGTCTTTAGCGTCCTCGTTGTCGTTGTCGGCATCGTTGTCGGTGGTGGTGGTGACGGTGCTGCAGGGGCCCATGGTAATGACGGCGGCGTGAAGACGCAGGCTAGGAGATGCCTGCTGACGCCGCTGGTGCGGGTAGGAGCAGTCGCGAGGCGGAACATGGTTGACGATGGTGTTGGGGGGGGTGAGTATGAGATGAGATGAGATGTGGCGCGATTGCCGGTGATTTATCGGTTGTCGAGGTGCGACCCAATGCGCGTTTTGAAGTCTATCAGTACAACTTTAATGTATTTTACGAGCTGAACAGTCGCCTTCAGTCTCTTTTTGGAGACACTTTGCGACGTCGTGAATTAAAGCTGGCGATGATGAGTGAGAAGGTGGGAATGAAGCTCCGGGGAAGCTCGAGTGAGGTCCGCGCCAGTGAAGTGAGGCTATGGCGACCAACCAATCGAATCCCATCTGCTTGACGGCAGTCTCCACCTCGAAAAAAAAAAAGTTGCGACTACACCTTTTCGCGACGACATTTCATCGACATTTCTGTCTTCACTCACCACCTCACTGACAAAAGTTCTCATCCCGACTCACCTATAACTATTTGCATTCTTGAAGGAGGATATCTTGAACCACATTGGCTGCGAACGAAATCGTCTGTGTAACAAGCGACTCATCAAGTGCTATATTCAACAGCGGATTCACGGCCGGCCGCTCACAACGAGCAACCCACCCTCAACAGATTCAAGGGTTCAGATTCACAATGGTCACCACACGAAACGGGAAGCGCACAGCCGCCGAGGCGCCCGCCGCAGCTGCGACCACCAAGAAGCAGAAGCTCCCGGTGCGGGCAAAGGAGGGCAAGACGGCCGCCAGCAAGAAGGATGAGACCAGCCGATCGTCATCATCAAAAAAGAGGGCCTCCTTTGTCGTGGAGCTGAAATTGGAAGCCGGCGCGGCTGCGGGCGCGCAGGACGTCAAGGAGAAGCAGATCATCACAGGCGCCGAGCAGCCGGCTCCCAGGACGGACGCTGATGAGATTGGGGATTCTGATGCCTCGCCCGAGTCGATTGGCGACGAAGCGCACGAGGCTGCGGAACAGCTTGCGGCGGAGTCCAAGACGGCGCTCGTTGCCGAGGGAGGCGACGACGACGATTCCGACTCGGATGCGGCGCCTGAGGCAGTTTCTACGTCCAAGGCTGCCGTGCAGGCCAAGAAGTCTGCGCAGGCTGCCAACAAGGCCATTGCAGAGTGCGTTTTGCCATCTTGCGTGATTTGCCTTTCAGTGATTCTAACCCAAAGTGCAGACAACAAGCCAACCAGAAGCGCAAGCGCCAAGAGCGCAACGCCAGGCTCCAAGAACAGGCCGCGGCGCGCAAGGCTCAAGAGGACGTGGCACCGGCGAAGAAGTCGAGTAACGAGGAGGAGGAGGAGAGCGAGGAAAAGACGGAGACTGCGGCGCGGGAAGCCACCACCACAGGACGCCGGAAGAGGCTGGATCTCCCTTCGGAGCTCCCGGCCGAGTTCCTCGAGTCCGACTCGGAGGACGACGGCGAGACTGAGGACGGGGCGGGGGATCGCAAGCCCCGCAAGGCACGGAAGCTCGAGACGGCGGAGGCCCAACTCCTGCGCGAGGCCCGCGCGCCCAGGGACGAGGTCGTCGGCACGACCGTGTTCCGGACCGTCAAGAAGGAGGACGAGAGGCTGGCGCCCAAGGCGCAGAAGTATTCTGTCAATGCCAAGAAGGCGTTGCTGGCCCGCGGTAGGGCGCCGGTGAAGGCGCGCAAGGGGTTTTTGGTTTAGGATGCTGTAGCGAGGGGGGGTGTGGAAAGGTGCTGCTTAATTGATGGATGTCTAGGGATATGCCCCGGGGGCAACGGATGATATACAAAAGTTTTTGGGTTTGCGGTTCATCAAGCGGAGTCTATTGCTGCATGTCTGTCCAAGTGAAGTTGATCAATCGGCTCTAGGTCTCGGGATCCGGCTCCGAATAACGGCGCTCACAGCACCGGTGTCTCCACTTTGGCCATCGGTCCAGACGCCACAAAAGCTTAGCCTGGTCACATCGATAATCAGGATTCTTTGTAAAGGATCTTATCATAACTCCACCATACGATCCAGAGCATGGCCATTAGGAAAGCTGCAGAGACGGTAGCATTGCAGAGGAGGAGGACACCTGGGATTGGACCATGTGCCATAGTGGGCTACCATTGCGCCATTGTCGCAACCCAACCAACGGCGCGGATGTTGGCCGAAACGGGCAGACGAGTCGTTTATTGCCGGGACTGATGCGATCGGCCATACTGCGAGTGCCGAAGACTCTGCGACCTCGCAGCAGGCTCAGGCCGTCGGCCATAAGAAGCGTTTTTCTTCTTTATGATGGGCTCGGATCTGATGAACTGCCCTCCCTAGTCTGCGCTCAAAACAATGGCGATGGCTTCACTCGAGGAAAAGTCACCTCCCGTGGCCGCTACGGACCCAGCCGACACTCACGATGAAAGCCAGGATACATCCCGCGACAGCCCGTGGATTCGCTTCATGACGGCGATCCGTTGGTACTCCAAAGACACGCCCAGCGAAGAAAAAAGACTCGCCCTCCGTCTGGACCTGTTGATCCTCGTCTTTGGCTGTCTCTGCTTCTTCACGAAGTACCTCGACCAGTCCTCCCTGACCAATGCCTACGTCAGGTAAGCTCTTCACTCCGCATCGCGCCCCCCTCTCGATACCCCAGACTAACAAGTTCACAGCGGCATGAAGGAGGACCTCAACCTCCAAGGAAACGAACTCAACTACATGACCATCGTCTTCTGGTCCTCGTACTGCACCTCCATGATCCCCGCCTGCTACTACCTGACCCGCCACCCCATCAACATCGTCCTCCCCGTCCTCGAGATCGGCTGGGGCCTCTCCACCCTCGGCCTCGCCTGGGCGCGCAACGTGCAGACAGTCTACGCCATGCGCTTCTTCACCGGCCTCTTCGAGTCCTCCTCCTTCACAGGCATCATCTACGTCATCGGGTCCTGGTACAAGCCAGCCGAGATCGGCCGCCGCGTCGCCCTCTTCTACGTCGCCGCGCCCCTCGGCACAATGTTCGCCGGCTACCTCCAGGCCGCCGCCTACACCAACCTCCACGGCGCCCGCGGCCTCGCCGGCTGGCGCTGGCTCTTCGTCGTCGACGCCGTCATCACCGTCCCCATCGCCCTCGTCGGCTTCTTCGTCTTCCCGGACGTCCCCGCGCGGTCGAGGCCGAGACTGCTCCCGCCGCGCCTCTACGCCCTCGCGTGCGACCGCCTCCGGGGCCTGACGGCGCCGCCGCGGCTCAAGGTCTCGCGGGACATTTTCGCGCGCGTGTTCCGCCGCTGGCATTGGTACCTCTTCGTCGCGCAGTGGACCATCATGAACGAGAACCTGCAGCCCAGCGGGTCCCCGTTTTCCCTCTACCTCAAGGCCTTCCCCGCGACATACTCCGTGACGCGGATCAACACCCTGCCCACCGTCGCGACCGCCATCTCCGTCGTCTCGGCCTTTGCCGCGGGCGCCGTGGCCGATCGCACGGGCTGGTTCGCTGGGTTATCTGTCGCTGCCACCGTACCATCGCTGATTGGCGTCATCCTACTCGTGGCGTGGGACGTCGGCGAGCGCGGTCGTCTGGCGGCGTTCATGCTCAACGGGTTCGAGGGCGCGATCCCCTCGCTGACGATGGCGTGGGCTACAATTACCATGGCCGGGGATGCCGAGGAGCGCGCCATCGTGACGGCGTCGATGAATGCCATTGGGCAGGCCATTGTTGCCTGGGCGCAGCTGCTGCAGTTTCCTGCTGTTGAGGCGCCGCACTTTCGGCGTGGGTTTAGGAGTGTTGTGGCGACGATGGTGGTGCAGTTCTTCATTACTGGTGCGATCTGGTATTTGGTCAAGAGGGATCGGAGGAAGCAGAAGGATGCGGTGGAAGACATCGGGGAGCCGATTCAGGAGGCTAAGCAAGGGGTCTAGGAGAGTGTACACTGATATGACTTATTGGACAAGGGATCTGGTGAACGGTACTTGGTATTGATCTGTAACTACGCACCATGATATTGTGCATATACATCAACGCGACCGAGCCTTCTTCTTGGGAGGGGACTCAATAATCTCCAGGTCAGAATCGGGCTCCTCGATGGCTCGCTTCTTCTCCTTCTCCCATTCCTTCATCTTGGCCTCTATGGCCTGTAGACAAGCATCCTTCAGTTCCTCTCGATTCAGCCCGCCCACATCATCATGTTCATCTTTCCACCACTTGCGAAGAGTATCGCTCCAAGCCTTTCGGGACGTATACTGAGTCTTGTGCCCGCTCCTCTCCATCCAGTCCTTGATGCGCTCCACCACCATGTCAAATTGCGAACACCGGGGCGCCAGTCTCTCAATCTGCTTCTCCAGCTCAGCCATCTCCTCGATGCGCATTTTGTCCCCCGCAAAACCCTCCGTCACCGCGTTGCAGCCGTCAAAAGCGCTTCGAAGAGAGAAGCTGACGCCGTCTCTATCGACCTTGGACGCCCAGCAGACGGCCATGTCGTAGGCCTGGAGCAGTCCAAGCCGGGAGAAGCGCAGCATGGACGTCGCCTTAGTCAGGCCAAGTACCAGCGTATGAACAGGCTCGCCGTCGGGTCGCTCTCGCTGGGTGAGGCTGATGGTGACATGTGGGTGGATGTAGTTTGCCAGAGGAAGTCGCTTGTCGGGATCTTCATTCGAGTTGTTGTCCTCCCCCAGATCGTCAATTACATGAGCCTTGAGTTGAGCAATCGGAGGTATGGGAACCTCAAAGGGGTATCCACCGACGCACTGCCTGTCTGGGCACAGCGTCGCCCAAATTCGCTGGCGAACTCTGAGAGGTGTTGATGAAGATGTCGGAAATCTTTCATTGGTTCGAGGCTCTGGGGTGGCTGCCGGACGCTTGTGTTTTGGTGACGCTCGCTTCGTTTGTGATCCCTGAGTAGGCTGCAGTGCAGGAATTGTCACCATCTCCTCAGCGCGAGACTCCGGAGAAGTAAGCAGACTTATGTCGCTGTCTAGTGGTGAATCTCGCTTGGGTTTGGGCTGTCGCTTCAGTGTCTTGGGCGTACTGGGCGGTGGCTCTTTCTTCTGTGGTTCATCTTTGAGTGCCTGATCTTGTGGCGGCTGAGACCGAGATTGACCTGCTGCCCGACTTGCTGCTTGATCCCTGAGCTCCCTGAGAAAAGTAACATCATCCACACCGCCAGGTTTGTCGTGGAGAAGGAAGTTGCCGAATACTCTAGCCCATGCGCTACTTTCCTTCGCAAAGGCCGCTGGAAATGTAGCTCCGGCCCTGAGCACTCTCAGCCTCCTTAGCGTCTGACCATCGTTGTAATTTCCTTCGTTCCTCTGCCTCATAATCGTTTCGAATGCCAAGGTGTACTCGGCATTGTGCTTCTGATCGTTCTCACGTATGTCGGACGCAAGTGTATATGCCCGGCCCACCAGGTTTGTTGCGTCATACCCATCGTTAGGCCAGTTAGGAACAGTAAAATTGATGCGGTGCGTAATTTCGGCAAGGGATTCCGTTGCCTTGTCATGATATCTACCAATTTCGGCGATTTCACGAAAATCGCGTGAGCCTGGCAACAAATGTGGTTTCTTGTTCAGACTTCTGGTGAATGAAAGGGGCCACGGATATCCGTATCCATCATCTGGAAACCCCAAAACAAGTATCCAGATGTCTACGGCCGTGTGTATTAGAGGCATATTGCGCCGCCGCCGAACGAGCCATTCCATATGGTGTTGTAGCAGCTCGTCACCACCCGCAGGTAGTAGCTTGCACTCATCGTAGCAATGTTCGACAGTGTTGCACATTGGGCAACCCTTGACAGAACCATATCTGAGCACTCTGTTGCTCAAGCAAAAACAATCTGCCAACTTGTGGCCCGGTTTCTGGCATGCGCCACAAGAGACGCTCAACTTCGTCTCGTCACCATAGCCAGCATCGTCGGGGTGCTCGCTGTCGGAGGACATCATTGCGATCTGAAAAAAAACGACTTAGCGATCCTCTCAGAAATAGAAAGCTGCCGTAAGTATGTAGAGAAGAACCGACTTACCTGGCCTAGAAGCAGCAGCCTTCCAAGTGGTATCTGCAGTTACAGTCGCTAAGGAGACGGAGGCAATTGCATTGGGGGCGTCGATGTGATGAAATTAGGGCAGAGGAGTGGGATTGACGATTGGAGTGAGAGGAAGAAGTTGTTGCTTTGTGTAAATGTCTTCCTGGGAGGTGAGAATTTGGAAAAAAGGTGAAAGGTGAAAGGTGCAAAAGTAGGAGGGCAGGTCTATGGTGGCTCACAAAAAGGAAGGAGCGACTTTCAGCTGCCTTCCTTCCAAGAAAGTCGACTTCATTTTTCATGGCAAACGATTTATCACACACATGTCCCCTAGAAATTGAAAGCTGGAAACTGTGCCATCGGCTTTGGAATCTCGCCCTCCCTCACCTAAGCCTCTCTCATCTAGACCAAGTCGACCACCAAGGGCGGGAAAGCAGGTAAGCATTCTTCACCGAATCTGAGAGAAGGTGTATGAGAAGACCTTGAAGATGCCAGGAGCTTCCATATTGAGAGTAGATTACTCCTATACGGTACCTGTCTTTGTTCTTGACCATTGTTGAGGCTCGCCAATCTTAATGCAGATGCTGCGACGTCCTGCTTTAGGGAAGGTTATGGCGTGTGAAGGACATATGGCTGTCAATAGATATCCTCTAATGGAACATGCCATCTAGGCTCATACAATAGTATCAAACTGTTCATCAACGTCTAGCAAGAGTTCTTGCTTGAGGTCAGGCACTCTGCTCACTTCGTGTTGGTGACACGATTCGGAAGTCTATTGAGCACAGCTGATATCTGGGCAGGAAGAAGACGAGAAAAAAGCGAGTTAGGTCTGGGCGTCATGTCCACGGCAGCTTAGTCCTTTACAAACCTCTTCAAGTAAATATCATTCTAAATAGATCTCATCACATGCTCATGAATGATATAGGCAGCAAAGTAGTCTCTTTCTCATTCACAGCAAAGGTGGGGGTCTGCGTGGGAAAGAAGGAACAAGATTACACTTTCACCTGCACCTTCCTCATCTCTCTTTATCACACCCCATATCTCTCAAACACCGTGAGATTCATCTACAACTCACTGCAATGCAATTTAAAAGGAACAAGCATCACTGAAAATGACAAGAATCACAAAAAGAATGCGTGAGAACGAACGCAATCGCACGTACCGCCTTGCTTTAGTAGCGCAACCGGCAGGTATTTCTTGGTTCAGCAAGAAAACCATGGCGTCCAAAACCGATTTAGTGGTGGTCTTGGTGGTGTTTTAGGGGGGGGGGGGGCATGGTGATTTTGAGATTTGATTACCTATAACAATTTCTATTTCCTCCCAATCTTTTAGTAAAAAGCAAAAGCAAAAAATAAAATAAAAAACATAATCAACTATACTTGCTTAAGATTTCCAATCATGCTGACACGACATTCACCAGAGATGTTTGGCATCATTGACTTGGTGATGTGAAGCATGGCGATATGCCTCTCCTCAGTCCTGGTCCAGTGCCGCAAGCAAACCGCAATCTTTTTTTTTTCCATCTTTCTCCTGCTGCTTTCCTCTTCCAAGAGAACCATCTTTGAATCCAGCCAGGTTGGTGCTTTCCGTGTGTATGAGACCGAGGTGATGTGCCTTCTGTCGTTGCGGTGCCGTCGAGTCGTCCTTTCCGCGTCGAGATGGACATGTCGATTGTTGAGATCCATGGATGGCACGGTGGGACGGGACGACCCAGGTATGGACTTACCTTACCCAGTATTCTCGGATAATCTACGGATATCTTCGGATGGAGATACCTACTCCCGTCGCCAGGCACTGAGTATGTGCCCTGGAGACTTAATTCCCATCTCAGTCGTTAATCCCAGTGCCAACAACCGTCCTTTAACAAACACTACATACACCACACCGCCGATAACCAAAGGACGATCCAGGCTCGGCCAAACCTCTGCGTTACCCATCACCGGGCCCCCAAGAAAACTTCATTCATGGCTTCATTCATCCAACCGAGAGGAAACTTGAAAAAAAAAAAGAACAGAAAAAAAAAAAAAAAAAAGTCGATGGCAAGCGTTCCGACCGACCACCCAGTCCTTGGATCCCGCGGGCACCGCTACCAGTCAGTGCTGGGATCGCATATCCAATACCGAGAGAGAGTTTGGATCAGTGTTATGTGCAATTGGCCATTTCGTATTCATGTTTAAAGTACCGGCACGTTTCCTTCATACACAATTTCCGTTCCGCAGGCCGTCGACCTCAAGTGAGCGTCAACCCATATCTGCCTTGTACCCCGCTCCCCCTGCCCCTCAATGACGAGCAATGAAATTACATGATCCAGTGCAACAAGAATAACAAACCGATCCATGGCAAACGAGTGTGAAAAAAGGGGGAGGGTTACAATGGGTGCAGTGGGTGGACAATGTGTTCAGTTTCCGTCATCAGCCTCTCCACCATCATCACCATCATCCTCCTCGTTCTCGTCCTGCACATCCTCCTGCTGATAGTCACCGTCTCCATCGCTATCTTCAAGCAGCTCGGCAATGTTACGGGGGGCCCTGGACCGCTTCTTGGCAGACTGATCAGAAGAGGAAGAGCTAGTAGGCTGTCGTTCATCACTCCACAAGTCCACCACGGTTCTCTGCGAGTCCTTGGACAAGGTTTGGACCTGGCTCTTCTTCCGCTTGGCGGCGCTAGTGTCCGACTTTAGCGCAGACTTGCCGGGCTTGGCCTGTCCACTGGCGGCCTTGATGTCCTTGCTGAGCGAAACGAACAAGGTCACGTGCGATTCCTCCTTGAGAGTGGGCAACACGCCCTGAAGAGGGTGCTGCTCCCAGTCCTCGGAGAAGAGCTCAGGCAGTGCCTTGGTGTACAAGTGCTCAAAGAAGACTTCGGCGTCTGCCTTGGCGGCCTTGGTACGCGTTGTCAGGGGTTTCTTCTTGGAGGCGTCCAGCCACTGCTGGAACTGGTCCCGGATGAGGCCGATAAAGTCCTCACTCTGGACCAGCTCCAAGGCGACCTTGTCGTCCTCGGCCTGAGTGACGTTGCTGTTGAGTGACGTGCGTCGAGAGGAATTGTTTGAGCTGGTCCGCGGGGGCCGTCCAGCCTTGGGGAGACTATCTCGCAGTCGGTCAGCCAGCAAGTTTTCGTATTAAAATACGATGGGGAACGGGGATGGTGAGAGGGGAGGAGAGAAGTCAAAGGAGCGGAGGAGGAAACAGGAAATGTACCTCATGGATCTAATGAGCTCCTCGAGGCGGGCCATCCGAAGTGCAAGGTGCTCTTGGTTGTTGATGATAACCTTTGATTCAGCATTGGCCAGCTGAGGATGCTCGAGTTTCATCCAGCCAATGTCCTGCTCTTCGGTATCGGCCTGGGCCTGAGCCTCGACGTTGATGGAAGAATCGGCACCCTTGGAGAAAGGGGTTGGTCAGTCAGTTACTGTATGTAGGTTCCTGAACAACAAGTCGGCACTTGGTACTCACCTGCTCGGCACCATCGTCCTTCTCACCGGCCGTCACAGTCTGGGCAGTGTCTTTCGGTGCAGTCGCATCGTCAATAGGCTCAGGCTCGGGCTTGCAGAAACCAAGCATTAGCAGGAGACTTTCCTCACTCGCAGCGGTATATTCAAAGGACAATATCTTACCTCAGGCGCCGGACGCTTCTGAGCCGCGGTGGGCTTCTTCTTGTTGTTGCCGCGCTTCCCTCTACCAGCCATGATGGAAAAGGAACCTGTCGATTGTGTATGAGGGCAAGGGTACAGTCAAAGATCAGTGTATGCCGTGAGCGTGTTGCATGTATGGAAGAGAAGATTAGGGATGCTGGGGAGTCAGGGGAATGCGTGCTATTTGAATATGTCAGAGGATGGCTAAGGTCGCTCGACTGCGCCGGGCGGTGGGAGGTCCTAGAAGTCTAGAAGTCACTAGCGACATCCTGGTGAACCAAGGTAGACGTTGACCAAGGGGGCGCAGCGATGCCTTTCATTTCTCTCCAAGGTGAGGTCTCAAAGATACCCAACTTATCGCTGCCGCGGATGCGCGCTGTCTCCAGTTAGTTGCTGCAGGTTGCCATCGCAGACCGCCTTGATTTTCCAGACCGCCAGATGAGGCGATTCGTGGTGGGCTTGGAGTTGGCGAGATCCCGAAGGGGATCTGGCCCAAAGTCCAGACAACAGCCTTGATACATCAAGGGCCCTTCTCGCGGGCTTGCAAAATATGCCATCAAGACCTCTTCCACCACGTCTTCTACCTAGTCGTAGGGCTCGAGTGAAGAAAAACCTGACGCAGAGACACTTTGTCATTCGTTGCAGGCCATGGATTTCAGGCGCCAGATAGATCAAACGGACAATCGCAAGATGAAGTGCAGCAGGCAGCTCGGCTTCCTACCTGCGTAACTTCACCTTTCAACCGCTCGATGCTGCCAAAAAGACAACAAAAGGCGGGCCGTAAGTTGCCGCCTGACCAATAGCTCAAGGATGAGACAAACGGCGGTGCCCTTTTCTCTTCCTTTGGGACGTCGTGATACCGACATTCTACGCCACTGCTGGCGATCGCTTGTAGACACGTCTGGATCATCTTCATGTCAGGCATATTTGGGTCACCTCAACGAAAGAAGCCTTTCACAAGCAAACCCGCTGGCCCCACTTGAAGTGCTATCGTGCCTTTGGTCTAGGATATCTGCCTTGCACTATATCTTCCGGTCCGGGCGTTGCTGCCTTTCTACAGAGTCACTACGAGCCCGGTCAATGGCGGATAAACGACAGTCGCAGAGAATGGGCCCATCTCAGGTCGCTTTCGTGGCATGTAGGCTGTAGGTGTCTGAAAATCTTTCCGGCTCCTTCTTCTTTGCTGCCTTGTTGGTCTCTAAGACCTCTTGCTCCCATCCATATCTTTCCTACCTTCAACTCACCCTGGGAGCAATTTGTACTTCTTCTCCCCCCAACCCCCCTTTCCTCCTCAACCCTTCACACTCTCACAAACCCAATCACATAAACCAACAAACCCCAAGTTCTTCCAGACAAACTGCGACTCACCAAGGATCTTCAGTAGCTGCCCAGCTCTGCCAAACTTCTCGATCTAGCCGAATTCTTCGTGAGTTGGCCTTCACCCTTCCTTGTGGGCGCTTTTCGCCCGATTTTCTTGACTCATCTAACCATCCTAGGGACCGATCGCTCCGGCTTCGCGGCTTCAGACGACTTCTTAGGCGTCTACAACGCAGGCGAGACTCCGCCGTCCACCCTCTCCTTCACCATACACAGTCTCCTCTACACTCCACGTCCTCGCTTGATTGCTCCCCAAACGGTGTCTTGTCCATCCAGAAACCCAATAAGTACTCCGCTCAAGCAGAGCAAGTTCCCTCGAGTAGGGACTGTCGGCTGACTGATGTTTTTTTGGCAGTACTGGGTCTGCCTAGTCCTCGCAGCCCCCAATACCATCCCTTTCCGACTCCAACGGAGGAATAGAGTGTTGGACGTGACTCAACTCCCAGCCACTACACCATCGGACATTCGTCTTCTCCTCATCTGCCTTGGTATCCCCGGTAAGCCTTCACAAGGTCTTCTGTTGTCCTTCGCCTCTAACCTATTCTCAAGATCCCATCTCTTCAGACCGCATACCTTCCGATCGCATCCAGCAAGCATGGCCGACAACTCGGGACGTCGCCGACAGAGAGGCGAGGCCAAGTCAGCCTGGCTTGACCGTCTGCGCAACACCAATTCTGCCGCCGACAACACGAACGAGTTCTTCCGGCTGATGCAGGACGCGAAAGAATTCGATGTTGCTGCAATCGGCTTTCGTCACGCAAGCGTCGCGACCCAGAAGCGGCAGGACCGAATCCTTGAGGACTACCGCTTATTTGTTCGCTTCTTCAAAGAAATCGCAGACGATGTCACGGAGAAGGAGTTGGACGAGATCTGCTTCCCATCCCCCACTGAGGGTGAGCAGCCTGAGAACTTCGATGGCCTGTGGCTTCTTCTCCGCCCATACATTTACTTCGTCGCCGAAGACAAGATTCCTCGATCCAACGCCCACACAATCATCTCATACACGACACTTATCCAGTATCGTGAATCCCTCCAATTCTGGGTCCCTCGAAAGTACAATGAACGTGGAATCAAGCCGCCCATGGGTCGACACGTCTTCAACAAGATGACGGAGCTTTTACGCAAATTGGCTGTTGAGAAGAAGCTCATTCGATTCAACTCTGGACCCGGTGGGAAAGTCAGTATCGGTCTAGACGACATTCGTCAGCTCATCGACATGGATGTCAAGGAGACGATGAGCATTGAACTTTCGGAGCAGCACCATTTCGCCCTCTGCCTCGGAAGAACTTGTGCCCTGCGTCCAGGAGCCTTGGGCCCTTCAGTCAACGACAAGTTCCAGGCTGACAGAGTCACGGAGGAACTGCCCTACTTGGCATGGAAGGACTGCAACCTTCAACGTGGCTCGGAAAAGGGCATGTGGACTCTTCAACTGACGATTCGCAACCTCAAGACCAACAAGGAAATGGACGCCGAAGGTGCGGTTCGGAACAAGACCATGCAATTCCGCCTCAGTTCCCCGCAGCAGCAGTCCAATTTGGCACTTTCAGTTCCGCATCGTCTACTTGTCATCGGCCTTCGACGTGGCGTCTTTGAAGGTTTGTCAACAATCGACGATCTATTCGACTCCGAGCTGAACCGAATTTCCATCAAGGACGAATTCCGCGACAGGCCTGTGCTTCTTGCAGGAAAGCAGCGTGGTCTAGGACTCCAGGATGACCATACTCCCTTACCGGCCAACTCTCTGACAAGGTGGATTTCGCTCCGCGGTGAACGAATGTGATGGCCTGGCCAGGTGACGTTCTACAGCATTCGCCGCCTCAGTGCAGGGGCGTATGTCAAGGCTCTTGGTGTAGATCACGCGCGCATTCTCATGTCGCACGAGCCGGATACACGCACCCTTGAGCGCTTCTATGTTGACCGTACATCGATCACGGACGTATCAGCCATTACCCTCGGTGAAGAGGTCGGCAGTGGTAAGGCCGATGAGTTCATGCAGCTCGAGATCACTTCGGGGGTTACACTCGACAGGCTCCCTGCTGAGAAGATCATCGAAACGTACGGGCCTGAACTCAATGCTCTCTTCCGGCAGTATATCCGCGCCGATGAAAACTATGCGATGCTGAGCCGAAAGGAGAAGAAGAATCGCGATCGGGTGCTTCGTCGCAAGGCGTTCCTCGTCCTGCGCAGAGAGATCGTTTCACTTTATCGCAAGAAGCAGACAACAGCCGAACGAACCATGCGAAAGGAGGAGCTTCTAGGCAGGGCAACGCTGTTCAACAAGAAACTTGTCGAGGCTTATGCCGAAGAGGATGGCCACGACAACAACGAAGACGTTGCCAATTTGGATAGCGTTGACTTCGACTTGGAGTTTGAGCAGAGCACTGAGGATGTTGAGGAGGGCGGCACCGAGGTCGTGCATGACGTTGAGGAGGACGCCGAAGACATGGAAGGAGCTGTTCGTGACAGGGAGATCACTGTGCCTGAGGAGCTTCAATTCACCGACGCTGCCATCAACTACGTCGAAGCAGCCGCCGCGATCCCGTATGAAGTCGCGGCCAAGCTCGCCATGAGACTCATGCTATTCCACGAGGAGGGCCAGTACCAGCGCCAGGGTGATGTATCTTGCTCTCAGTGTCAACAAGACGACACCGTCTCCGAGGACAAGAAGGCGAAGACTTATACTGTTGGTCACCTCCGCGAGCACGTGGCGTCCGATTTCCACACCCCGTACAAGCAATGGATCAGGCGCGCCCACAACAACCGCGACGGCCGTTCCTACTACTGCCCTTATTGCATGCAGGTGCACCCTGAAGGAGACTCAACTTCCTTCAGCCAGCTCAAGTTTCTCGTACGCCACATCGGACGATGCAACCTGGATCGAATCGCGGATGCTAGTGATTGGACGACGCCCGAGTTCGCTAAAAAGCACGAGGAGCTCAAAAAGGCAGATGGATGGTACGATGATGATTGGGAGGTCAATCGGTCCACCGATGTTCAAAGGTCAGTCCGCACTATCAGTCTCTTCTGTGATATTCACTGTAGTCTTGCTCACGTCGTTCCAGAGGCACTTCCCGCCGGGCTAAGACTGTGCTCGCTGCGCGCAAGACCCGGGCCAAGAAGAAGCTCCCTGAGCCGATCCCGATCGCAGGGTACCCGGGACTGCTCTGGGCTGCGCCGGGCCAGATCAAGGAAAAAGCCGGTAACGGCGTTATCTTCGCTTCCGCTCCGGGTGAGTTTGGTTTTAAGCCGACGAATCCAAAGTCCAGCGGACCCTACCCCGGCGTTGTCTTCGGCCCCACCCCCGATGAGCCTGGTTTTAGGCCCACGTATCCAAAGTCTGGTGGACTTTACCCTGGCACTATCTTTGTGCCCTTCCCTGGGACCGAGGACAACATGCCGGGAGACGGTTATCTGATGTCCGATTGGGTTAAGGGCGTGGAGCCGTCTGGTCTAGCCATCGCTTTGGCTGCCCACCGTGGACTGTAGATGAAGGAGGTTGTTGGGTTTCACGGTTGATCATGGTATTAATTGGCTTGCGTGGGAGGAATATGTGTTCAGTATGGTGGTAGCAACCTTTCTAGATTGGCTGCAAAAGGGACCATCATTGTTGTCAGCTTGCGAATAGACAGAAACCCCCAAACATCCGTACATTCATACCTCCCTCTGTCTCCATGTGAATAAAGGGACAATCAGCCCAAGATATCCCTCATCTGACACTTCGAAGCCACATACACAAAAAGAGCAGCGAACTGACACGTCGCTTGGGCATACAGGGCAAAAACTTGACCCCCACCTGATTTGAACAGATAACCTTTCGATAGCATCTCGATGAGTCTCGATCTGGAGTCGAACGCGCTACCGTTGCGCCAGAGGGCCGATTGGATACACGACATTGTTGTGTAAGGGCTCAAGTCCTGTTGCACGCGCGGCCTTCTGTCCGACGGCCCGTATGATTGGCTGCACAGGAATAACTGGCCCACACCGCCTTACTTTAAGCATTGCGGAATGGGCCGACGCATGTTCTCACTTCGGCGCTCACACAAATCCGGGCCCTCCCACACAGTCCAGTCTGAGAAGGAGAGTCATGATGCTGCAGGAACCGCACCACCGCCAACATGACTTCCAGAGCGGAGCAAGGTGGGCTCGTGACGACCCTCCCTCGCCCCGTGAGAACCAAGAAATCAAGGACACCACATGCTGAACGTGTGTCTCGTCATGCGAGACAAGCGCGCTTGCCATTCCCAGACGCCCAGAGGGACTCTATAGGAAACGTCTGGAGTCCTGGACTTTGGCCCTCTTGCCCATCCTGCGATGGTAGAACGTACCGAGAACCGTAGATCAGCGTTTTCTGGTGATCTAAAGCCGGGGAGCCGCGAGTCTACGACGGCAAACCCAATGCGACAGACCTTGCGGACCCTGACCACGCACCAGAGTGTTAGAGAGAAAGAGACCTCTACGCCGAAGCCGGGTCACGGCGTTAAGTGAGTGGAGACGCTTTCTGCGGCAGGCGGGGGAGGTTGTTGCAACAGGACTGGGTCTTAATGGTCCTCTGATAACACCCATCCAAACGCTTCCGAGGGTCGACGCCGCTTGCTGCCCCTCGTTTTCTCTTCTCTTTTCGCATGCATCCGGTATGTACGGTGACATCGGTCTGTTGCCCTGTACTGTGAACGGGAGTGAGTAAGAGAGCACAGACTTTTGAAACAAAAATTCCTTCTTCACCTTCTGTATCCGTCCCATGTGGGAATGAATTGGCCGCCGCGATAAGAGGATTCGCCGCTTGTGGCGCCCTGCTCGTGTCTGTGAGCTTTGAGTTTGACAACTTTGACAGAACCCGTATAGCGGGCTGCGCTGCCGTCCAGAAGCAGCCCGCTCGTCTGTGCGACAAGGTTACCTGATCAGCATGTCGTCTGATCCAAGAGGCAGGCGCCATCATTGAGCTGCCTGACACAGCGGATCTCCCAAACGCGCGCAACAATATGGGATGCCTCAACCATCGAGCATACTTGCGTACATACTTGCGTACCCCGCCCTTGAATGAGACGGCCCTGGGCCAACGGAAGCGTATTAAGGCAGAACCTCGGCGCGGATGATGGATCTGCGCTGGGGGATTGGTCTGAGGAGTGGTTTCCCCGACACCAGGATGGGCCGTCTTGGACATGTTTGAAAATAAGTGTGAAACACTCCAATCGTGTGGGACGCGATCAAGATCCAACGCTGGACTGCATGAGCCCTGGCCGAGTCGTCGATTTGGAATGGACAACTTGTTTCGCCGCCCACTCGCCATCATCCGACCAAGGCAGGTCGCAGAAGATGAAGCCGTCTCTGCAGACCCGAGGCCGCTTCTCACCACCCCCAAGTCGGAGTGTGATGATCCTCCAGGTTGGACGGAGATCGGCTTGAGGTCGATCCCACACAATGCCGCCGAATCGCTCCCGGAATCCCGCTGTGTGCCGTCTTCTCATCCGAAGCTGTCCGTCTCGAGAAGCCACCGCGTCACCCCGTTTGCCAACTTACTTTGTTGGCAATATACTGCATCTGCCTTCCTCAAACGGACGAGCAGGATACGTCTTGTGGTCGCTCGGCTTTTCCGATAAGCTTGGCCATTGTGGTGTGGATGGCCGAGTCAGCCAACAAGACTTGTTCCACGGACAATTGCACGCTGTGGTTGCATGGGACCCGCTTCATCCCATTTCTGCACTGGTCTCTGATAGATTCTGCGGGTTGAGCCTTTTCGGATCCGACTTGTGAATGAACAGAACACAGCATGAAGAGCGCTCAAGTACCCGTTTGATCGACACCCGCAGCGGAAGACGCAAGACTGACTCAACGGTAGTGGAAGCACGAGAAACCACGTGTAGACTAGGCAAAATGTTAATTGAGGTCGCGAGCCGTTGATGAGGACAAGTGGCTGCGGACAAGACAACGGTAGAGCGGTAGTCGGCGTTCTTCTAGAACTATATCGGCAGATGCTCCGGACCTGTCCGTAGTAGGCTGGCGATCGACATCACCAACGCACGCCCCGTCAACGACGGACCGGTGACGAGGCGGCAGTAGTTGGATAGCTTGTCGCTTGACAGTCTGCCAACGACCATACAGACCACGTTGCGCCGTTCAGGTCAGTGAGCTATTCGACTAGCCACATGAGCTTCTCGTGTTTGAGGCAACGTTGTGAACGCCATCGGCCGACGTCGTCACACGTCGTGAAGCCAGCAACTGGCAATACGAGCCAACCCCGGCCTGTCCACCTTGGGCATGAGTGTTTGAGGATGGCACTGACGCTGAGCAGAATTTCCAAGACCGCGGTTGAGGATGCCTGGTCCGCCTGGCCAGCTATTGAAACCTCCTTCATAGAATCTGTCCTTGTGAGAACGACCCGATGATGTGTAGCAAGCATGTTGGTAATTCACATCTCAGGATCGGGCTGACTTTTTTCGAGCCCGACGCTAGCGCGTTCTGGACCGTCTGATGTCTCCGATGAGATGTCTTTATTCCCTTTCCATGTCGACCCGAATGTCTGACAAGCTCTAGAAGTTGACTGGCGTTCGCGAAGCATGTTCGGGGGGCTTGCAGCGCGGAGACGAGCCGCAGGAATGGTGAGACGTGAATCAGTCTTGGCTCCGTCCCAAAACATGGCAATCCAAGCTCCAGTTTTTCCATCATCTCTCCTGCACGCCACATATCCCGGGGTACCTCTCACCGCAGAGGCGTCTGTTTGCATTGCCGATGTCTTGCTAGACTGTTGGCGGGTAAATAGATGCGCAAGTCAGTTCTGCAAGAGTCTGGGAAAGGTAGCCTAGGCACTTTGCTACAGCCGGCAGTCCAACCAAAGCTGTCATGACTTGAGCCGGCAGATTCGAGACTGAAGTTGAATGTAGTCGACAATCTGCACAGGGACCGCATGGTCGCAGCCACACGCACCTACCGAGAGGGCCCGTGCGAGGCCGGTCTTCAACGAAAGGGTCGGAACTGCAGCTCGGTTGAGTTGGGTTGTGATCTGCAGGCTTGACACGGTGCAAAGTCAGTCACCGCACACTTCAATAACTGCAACATTCAACGACGATTACAATACCCGGCTGTCACCGCCCTTTTGGCGAAACCTGGACCAGGCCTGGGGCGGCTATCGCCTATTCTCCGTAGGCCTCCTAGCGATGCCTTCACCAAACGCCTAGAGACGGCATTTTAAACCAGGCCACACGTGGCGCAGGGGGGTAAAAATTGGACCTGGCTGAGCACTCGCCGCGTAGCTCACGTCAATCGTTACTGGACTGAGCAATCACGTCGCCAGACCTGGGGATATCTTCAATCCTTTGCGTGAGTGAGACACACCAGGGGTTGCACCCTGGCCCGAATGCACCGTCCCGCCAGCGAAACGCACCGTGGCTGGAGTCTTGGACGGGACGCTTGAACAAACCAGCCGAGCCGTTTGTACGCCCTGAAAGTGGACGTCGGGCATCCGGGCGAATGGGTCTCGCGGCACGCCCGGTCGCTTCACGGCAAGACAGGGGCCCGATCTGGTTCTCGATGGTGATGTGCTGAGCTGGCAGGGCATCGAAACTTGTCCAGGAGATGGATGAGCACACCACCGATGCAGTTGACAAGTCGGTGACAGAGAAGAAGAAAGCGCATTTGTCGAGAGATCATTGTGAGCGCAGTTTCCTTCTTCCTGATCGGTCCTGTGGGCTAAATCGGGATGCATGTCCGTATCGCTGCAAGACCGGCGGCGAACCATAATAAAACTTTGATATCGTTACGTATCCATTTTCTTTCTCAGGGTGCTGGTCGACTTGACGCCGGCCAACGACCACGGCGTCCGCCACCGCGCATCTTGTTGAGCTTTGGCCAAGCGGGAGCGAGGCCGTCAACGCCGTCAATCTTTGGACATCATTTGCCTCTGTAATGCAAAAGCTCGTGATGCAATATAGAGCGTGGCTGCGCCTGACCAAGCTAAGTTGTCGCTAGCTGGATCCGTATCTTCTCGCGATTCATCAATTGCAAAGGCAGGGCCGTGCCAGCGAGACGGGACTCTGGAATGGTGGTCGCGAGCTGTTAGCTTGGAGATTCGGCGGCGGTCGCTACTCCTCTCTGGTCTTTGGACAATTTCCGATTTGGCCCCCGTTTTGTGCAATGAGCCGGATGACTAAGATCTCAGGCGACGATAATAGCATCACTCGGAGCAAACGGTAGAAGCGTTGCGGCGCCCGGACAACTTTCAGAGGTACCGAGAGAACCGGCCATGATGAGTTGGGGTGGAGGAGATGGAAA